>VZTT01026351.1:2363-23401 GCA_013400855.1 Buphagus erythrorhynchus | reverse complement strand
AAAACAGATGCCCAAACAAAATTTTACTTAAGATTTATATATAAAATTGTGGTTTCTGATTTTAAATCTAATATTACTATGGAGGATGCCTACAAAGAGTGTTTCTGTACATGACCAAACATGCCCTGGGATCCTCTTCCAAGGCACATGGACTCAGCTCTGGGGAGAGCTGCCAAAACCACAATGCTGAAATATCTGCATTAGAGCCCCCCAGTCCCTCTGCAGTGCCTATTTTGCTCTGCAATAGTGGTCTCCTGGTGATTCAGTCTGAGAAGTTTGCACTAGATCCCTTCTGGCCGGCACGATTCATGCCTCCATTCCCAAAGAAATGAGAGCTGCAGAGGAAGTGCTGCAAGCCCAGCTGCTGTAACTCTAGCGTGCTCCTGGATCCTGTGACACGGAGGCAGCTCAGGCAGCTCTGACTTTAACTTTGGGACTGCCTGTGAGCAGTGCCGAGCGAAGCCTCCTGGAGGTGCTGCTCTGCAATGTAAAACTGAAACACTGATTCCCACAATGGGATTTTCTAGACGTTTTAGCAGCCACATTGCTTCATCTTAATCGCATCAGAAAAGTACTTTTTTTCCAGGAAACAAGATGGTATTTGAAATCAACCCTTTTTCCAGCTATATGGCTACCAGAATGAAACCCCCTGAAAGCTTGCCAAGGCTTGCATGTAATCAAGCATGCACAGGTTAGCTAAAATCTGTTTTGTCTATTTACCTGCAGCCTCGTATTGGAAGCAACAACTAAGCCGTTCCTCAGGATGGAATGCCAATTTTCAATGTGTGAACCACTGAATAAAATGAAAAAGAAAGCAGTAAAATTCACAGTGTAATATGCAAAATTACACCAGAAATCCTTTAAAACAGTAGATTCACAGCTGCAAACCTCAAATGCCAGAAGCAAAAAATAGCATGGCACTTCAATACACTTTGGTTATTATGAATATATGTACTCACTGAAATGCAAAGGCACTTCCGTAGAGATTTTTAGCAGCTCGGAAATTGGATTCTTTGGCTGGTGGACTGCTGAGAAGAAGGAACTGGTGGGGAGTGTGCATAAACTTTAGTTGCTGTAAAATAGAAGAGTGCATATATGAAGAGAAGTTGATTAATACTGTTAAAGTTCTGAAAGTACTGTAATTCTCTAATGGCAATCCTTAAGATACCATGCTTTTCCACATACAATACATGACTGCATCTAAATAAGTACATGAACTAAGTTGAAACTGGTCTCACTTCCACAGTTTCAAGTTGAAATCAAATAGTAATTTCAGTTTATGAAACATATGGAAATTTTTAAAACTAGATTTCAATTTAAAATGGCTCTAGTAATTAAATTGAACAATTTCATCATAGTATTCTGATCAGAGCTGGCTTTGAATTAAGGTTATTTGGAAGGCTGCATATTACTACACCCTTAATCAGAGGTTACTTATATGTGCATCTCCTGGTACATCATGTTTGTGTGCACTGCTTTCTGTACAGTTCTGCATCTAACATTCTGTTTGGTAACAAAACAAAAAGTGATGTTTTTCTCACCTAATCTCAGATGATTAAGACATCTGAATTTGAGCTACTCACCTCAAATAGGTTTTTTAATGAACATTATTCCCTTGACCTATTTCAGATATTCACACATTTCTAAAAATCATGACCTGAAACTGCCTTGTCTATTTAAGGAGTCCGTGTAATCAGTTTGAATTAAGACACCTACGTTTTGCTAGTAAATTCCCACCTAAAATGTTAATACAAGCCATAAAAAATCAGAAAATAATAAGAAAACTCACAGACACTTACCCTATTCACTGGTAACTTCACAATATGCGATCTATTACTAGAAATAACCCTAAAATAAGAAACAGAGGTATTAGATGTGGTAACCAAACCAAACTTCTTAAAAATGTATTATGAATGGCCAAAGCACCCAGCTGCAGGCCTCTAAACCTATCAGATGGAAGTAGGCCAAACCTTAACTAGAGAATGAGATCAGAGGACCCAGATGAGGTCCAGAAACAGTCCAGAATAGCTGCAGTTGAAAATACCAACGCTAATTATTAGGCTGACCTTATACCACATTACACTGGTCAAGTGATTATTCATTACAAATGATATTTTAATAATTATTATCTCATGTGAAACAACTTTATACCATTGTAGAAGAGGATGTGCAAGCGGGTCCTGTTTATCCATCTGCTTCTTTATTTCCAAGTAAGGTGCCTAGAAAAGAGTAATTATGTTATTTCTAGGTTGAATTTTATATGTTACATTGCCCATGATTTCATCTATTAAAATGAACACATGGGACTCATTATTAGGTTTAAATCACAGCTTTACTGATACACAGCATAGTAGAGTTATAAATGTGTTTTGACAACAAGAATTAATATAGCAATTATTTTCCCTGGAGTAAGATAATAAGCATATAATTAGCATCAAAATGACTATATTATAGCAAACCTCGGTGATCTCAGGGAGAACAGCAAAACACATTTATTTTTGTGTGGCCTCTGACTAAGAAATTGGACTGGAACTTCACAAAATTAAGTCTCTCAAAGAAACACAAAATAATCCACTATTATTTTTAACTGTTTCAAGGTATAAACACCATGTCATATTATAATTTCTTTGAAAACTGTTCTTGATTTCAATCACAATGCAAAGTACCCCTTTAAAACTCATTAAAATTAAAAATTGTTTCAACATTTAAAAAACCCAGAATGGTAATTATTTTTTATTATTAGAAGACATCGTAAGAAATCACAGAAACGCCTGATTTTTAAAATCTTTTACAACATGTTACACAAATTAACAAAAAAATGTGGATTTTAATTTTCAATTTATTTTATTCCTCTCTATACATTCTTCACTGACGAATCCCAAAGTATTTTGTGAATACACAGAGCAAGATTGAAAACTGTTGTGAGGATACATTTATATGGCAGTGGGAAAAACAAGCTATATGGAAGAGATTTAAACAACAAGTTATCATCAGCTGGGTTCTTTGGGAAAGGAGCATAAAAATAAACAAATATGACCATCAGATATGTCATGAGAAATAATATGACAGAAAACCTGAGACCCAACCTTCCAAGTCCCCAACTATTCTTAGTTGATCAAGAATTGTGCTATAATATAAATAAATATCATGTCATTCGGAATGCCATTCAGAACATTGACACAAGATCAATTTATTTTGCTTTGGAAGTAAAGGTCTCTGGCTTTGATATTTCCAGAAACGCAGCAGTTGGTGATTACCTCATTACAGCATCTCATTCTGCTGTTATTATCTCTTATTTAAAATTTGAAAGATTTGAGTTCTACTTCATTACTTTTATTTAACTGGCCTTAGGGATAGGTTTGTTATTTTGAATGAACATTTCAATATTATTACAGTTATATAGGAAAAAGTTGATACTATTGACTTTCCAACCCATCATAGGCAGGCAATACAAACATCTTTGAAGTCCTAGAAACAGTGATTAAGTTAGGTAAATATTTTTAAATTTACCTGTGTCATCTCTCTGATGGAAGTGATACTGTCCAGTGCTTTCATGACTCGGTCATAGTTCTTCTTCTGAATTGGCATGAAATACACAAAAAAGTTCGAAGAGTATTAGCCTTTGGTGCTAAAAAAAACTGAATTCTTTGAGTGCATATAAAATCAAAGCTAGGAGAAATGCTGGGCAAATCAATTCTTTCAAACATTTTTAACCATTAGCTTTCTTCCACTATGTACACAGACTCTCATTTATCATCCAGAAAAGTTCCATGAAAAAATATTGTTATGATCTTTCTTTGAATTTCATGGGGATCTCCAAAACACTCGAAAAATTAGCTCATTTTTAAACAAATATTTGTAACCAAACACAGTTATTTGGACAACATGCTCTTGAGGTAAATAATGCAGTGACCCAAAGAGATTTTAAATAAAATGCGCATAAACAGATGCGTTTCCTTTGCTAGCAGGTCTGTAGAACTCCATAGGTCCTTCAGTGGTCCCTCTGCCTCCCCCTGATCTTTGCTGACCTACTGCTTGGGAGCTCCACCTGTACTGAGTGAACAGGCTCAACAGTCCACAAGACAAGGCAGGCTCAGCAGCTCTGCTGCTCCCCATCTTCGGGTCCTGCCAACACTACAGAACACCTCAGCCTCTCCTGAAAAAGAACTCCTGCGTGCTGGCCTTTCTTCAGAAAGAGACAACTGCATCTCAGTGTAGGACATGCCAAGTTCTCATCTATGCCCTTGGGGAGATGGCTTCAGGGAGATGGAATATTCATGCCTTGAGGGCTTTCCTGAAAGGCAGGGTTTGAAGCCCATGGAGCAGGTAATGCAAGCACAGTTCTTTACTTCAAAACTGATGCTTGTACAAAACTCAACTATCAACGTCTGATAAAATTACATACAAGGCAATACCTGCTTGCAGTGAGAAAATGAGATGACAGCAATGACACTTTTAAGAATGAAAAGATGGACTGGAAATCCCTGGCTTACATGACCTGTATCTCTCAAAGGCCATTTTATTTTTGTGTCCAATTTGCACTTTGAGTGAAAGACACATAGAATATAAAATTCTGAATCTAGAATTTGTCCCTTAGAAGAGTTTCTTGGCTTTAACATAACCTACAGTTTTGTCATGGTTTAGGGATGGTAATGTCCAATTTAGTGTTCCCACTAAAACCAAGCACTGCTCACTATCCCCTTCCCCCTCTTACTTCCACTTCTCCTCTGCTGTGGGATAGAGAACTGGGAGGCACAAAGGTAAAGATCAAGGGTCGACTATAAGAACAATCAGCTGGAAACAGCAATGAGATAAGAAAACCAGCAGCAAACAATATCCAACTGCTCCCTCTGCCAAGTAAAATGGGAACTCCTTTCCCTCTTTTCCCTGGAAGAGACTTCCTTCCCCTGCTCCCAGCAATGATGTGAGGTGGTATAGAATAACCTCTGGGTCTTAGCCATACCCCATTCTGGCTACTGCAATTAACCTGGCCAGAACCAGGACAAGTCTATATTGAAGTACTTTCTCAGAGACAAGAAATACAAGGTGCAAAGTTTTGAAAACACGCTTGTGCTATATTCTGGAGCTGTATCACATAATAAAGGAGACTCCTCCATGAGAAGTCTTTGACTTGAAATCTCATGTATGACTAAAACCAAGTGATGACATAATTAAAGGTAACTACTTACCCTGGGGTTAAAGGCCAGCATCTGAGGATCATTAGGATCAACTACAGAAGGATATGGCTCAAAAATGACATCTTTCCTAGGTGATTCTAATGCAGACCGACACATAGATAGTAACAGATCAACCACCTGGAGATAAAGAAAGACATATTTATTACATGTTTATTCAAAATACTAATCTTCCAGTCTGCCTTTTTTTACACATTATAGATATATTATAACCTCATCGTCATCTACACTGCCCAAACTGTGTTATCCATACAGTTATCCATATGGAGATAGTTTAGGACTAAATTTTTAACGCTGACTTCAACAGAGTTTGGGTTCAGCCATGGCATGTTATTCCATGTGCATGTAAGTAGGATGAGTATCTGGTCCTAAAAGTATTATAATATCAAATATATTGCTTGAAGTATTGCTTTCTCTTGTGCACACATGTGAATTCCTGTGTCAAATTTATTCACTAAGGAAATGAAATCATGCTGGATCTGTGTATCTCTGTATAGACATGCCAGTAAAAACATTGCTCAAGGAACAAGGAATGGTCTGTCAAATTTGTGCCACTTTCTGCTCTTCTCCTGAAGACTGTAATCACAGAAACACTTGAAAACATTGCTTCTGCTAAGTCCAGAATACTGCAATGATATAACAGCCATCTGCAAAGCTCACACTTGGGTATCCTCTTCTTTCCATCCTGTTGTACAAAATTACAACACTTCTTTGTATATCTATGATTTTCACAATTTCTCCACAGGATTGTGCATGTAATGTGCACATAGATGTGTGCACGTAAGCACATACACCACTTAGACACAGACTCCCATGTAATTGTTTCAAAATACGCAATTCAGAGGTTAAAAATAGAATACAGCAATAACAAACATGAGAGAATGCAGCTTTCTGGCAGCTGTGAAACATAAATCCAGTTCATAATGAAATCCAAAACTGCTACATAAAAAAAAAAAAAAAGCTAAGGTAAAAGCTGCAGATTAACTCATTTCCCTGTGTTTTTTCCTATGCCTTCTGAAAACATTCCTGTGTGAAAAGAGACTTTTCCAGGAAAGAAAGGAAAAGCTGAGACAAGCTGGAGTTAGTAGATATCCCTGGTTCCCCCCACAACTCCACACAGATCAGATCTCATCTCATAGCTCACATTCATCTAGAAGGTTTTCTACATCTGTCATTGTATCTGATCATTTGGATGAAAAAAATTACAGTCCTTTAGAGACCCAGAATGAAAACAAGAATAACGGTGAAAGGCAGAAAGAACTGTGCTTTGGTGACTCATATAGCTGTCATTCTCCTCCTCTGCTCCTTCAGCATGAATGGACAATTTTCTCCGTCAGGTTTGATATATTCTGTTAGTTCCAGTTACTAAATATCTCACATTTATTGAAAAATGAAATTACTTAAATAATGATCCCTTCTCCAATGGTTCTCTAATTACCTTCCAGTTTATATTGCCTTATGTGTGATGAATGTTTCAAAATAGGGCATATGCACTAACATTTACAGAGGAGATCAGCAACCAGATCAGGCAGCAGACCTGCCCCTGTGCAAATGTACTACTGTGAAATTGGGCATGAGTTCACTGTGCTTCTGAGAAGCACTTGTGGTCTGCTGTCACAGAACACTGCCAGGGAAGAGCTGTTTGAGTCCCCAGATCTTTTAATGCAGAGACTCAAAGTTGTCTTGCTTTATGATTTGAACGATGGGATACTGTCTTAAAACAGGCACAGTTCTACTCAGACACCATCCCTAAGCCCTTCTTTAAACAAACTGTTGACTCCTAGGCTGTTTCCAATTTTGCTTTTTTTTTTGCACCTGATTTCCCCTGAGGTCATTGTTTTGAGTTGATGCAATGCAAAACAAACTGGGAGGTAAATCTAATAGAAACCTTGTAATACAGCCTTGCATATGCATTCCTTGGGAATAGGAAGTGGTGTGGATCTAGCAGATGTCCTTAAAACGGGGCATGAACTCCTCCTCAATTGGAGGTACTGAAGTAAGTAAGTAAGGATTAAAATAGTTGCATGAAGAACAAGACACCTCCTGATGACAATTCCTCTTATGACATCAATCCCTCAGACAGTGCCTCTCACTCTCAAGAGATTCTTTACAGGCAGTAGGAACTACCCAAAAATTAGTCATCTAATTTTCAAGCATTTTGTCTACATGACTAATACAAGGCAACCTGAATTCAGGCTGGGAAGTTTTAGAAAGTACAATCGCATTAATAAAGAGAAGCCATTGGATTATTTGGAGTGACAAAGCAGGGTTGTGCACCTTAGGAAACTAGCTGAAAGCACAAAAGACAAAACAGGATATGATTTCTAATTATGGGAACTGTATTTAGGCCTCTAGACTAGACAAAATGATTTGGAGAAAGATTCAGACAAAATGTGAACATCTACCTTTTACCAGTTATCTTGATTGCTAGGCTGTTGGAGAAATAACCACTGTGCTGACAGTCGATGTTGTGATTCACACTACTCTAATGACAAAAAGAGCTCAGATGGATCAAACTCTAGAATTGATTAATTCTTTCTGCAAACAGGAATGGAGGTTTCAGCCAGATCCAATATAGTGAGCTGGCTGTAATGCTATTACTAAAGTGAAACTTAGCAGAATTTAGCCACTTAGGTCCAATGGGACAACAGACAAAACCCCTTATCTAAATCTTTTGTAATCACTCTTAAGGTTGTAATCACTTCAGAACTCTACAGTAAAGCTCTGTTAATGTAGAGGTACTCCAGAAATCTCGAGCAAGCTCTGCATATGCCTGCAACACTGATACTTACATAAAACACTGACTGAGAGCTAACCAGGGCCACCTCTCCTCTGATTAGTTAGCTCTACTTAAAAAACCTTATACCTAATTCTTTACTAATTTTAAGAAAGAAACCTTCCACCTGTTCAAAGAGTTATTCAATAGAAAACCCTGGAAAACTGTTTTCAGTGACGAGGGAGCAGATCTTTAAGAATGCCTTCCATAGAAGTGCAAGAGCTATCAATCCCCACGTGTAGGAAATCAGGAAAGGAAGACAAGATGTCAGCATGGGTGACTCCAGACCTGCTGGTAAGACTAAAAAGAAAGAAGAAAATGCACAGGCAGTGGATGCAGGGATAGATATTCTTGGAAGAATATAGGGACATAGCCTGCTTATGTCAGGATGGAGCGAGGGAGGCCAAGGTGCAACTGGAGATGAACTTGACAAGAGATGCAAAGAATAATGAAGAGGATTCTGAAGGCATGTGAGCCAGAAAAGGAAGGTCAAAGAAAGTGCACCCCTCTCTGAACATGACTGGAAAAGCGGTAACAATGGCAGACAATGAGAAGGCCGAGGACCTTGACAGCTCTCTGCCTGTTTTCACTGGCAGTCTCCCCTTCACACACCTCTCAAGTGGATGAAGCTCAAGACAGAAAAGCAGGGAAACAAATTGCTTCCCACTGTCAGCGAAGGCTAGATTCGAGAGCCCCTGGGGAATGCGAACACAAAGAGGTCTATGGGACCTTTTAAGAGGCATCCCAGAATCTTGAGGGAACTGGCTGATAAGAGTTGCCAAGCTACTCAACCCTAACTCAAAAGCCATGGCAGTCAGGTGAACTAACAGGTGACCGGAAAAAGGGAAATATTGCACCTAAAGGGAAATATTGCACTTTTAAAAAAGGGTAGAAAGGAGAGCCCTGGAAACTACCAACCTGTCAGCCTCACCTTTGTGCCTGGGAAGATCATGGAACTTCCAGCTCGTCCTGGAAGCTGTGCTAAGGCACATGGAGGATAGGGAAGAGATTCAGGACAGCCAGCACAGCTTCACTGGTTGCCTGAGCGACCCAGTGGCCTTCTGTGATGGAGTGACCACATCAGTGAACAAGGGAAGTGCTATAGATGTCATTTATGTTCTGTATATTCTTTAAAACAGTCCCCCCCAACATCCTTCTCTCTAAATTGAAAAGAGATCAATTAGATGGATGGACAGTTCTGTGGATAAGGAATTGGTTGGATGGTTGCATCCAGATGGTAGAGGTCAATGTCCTGATGGCCACTGGTGATGAGTGGTGTCCTCACGGGGCAATACTGGGANCTTGGGGGTGCTGTGGTGAGAGGCTGGACATGCCCTGGCCATGGCACTCACAGCCCAGAGAGCCAAACGTGTCCTGGGCTGCATCCAGAGCCCCGTGGGCAGCAGGGCAGGGAGGGGATTCTGCCCCTTTGCCCTCATGAGAGTCCACCTGAGCACTGTGTCCAGCTCTGGGGCCCCCAACATAAGAAAGACCTACACCTATTGAAGCAAGTCTAGAGGAGGGCCACAAAAATGATCAGAAGGCTGGAATGCCCTCCTGATGAAGACAGGCTGACACAGCTGGGGTTGTTCAGCCTGAAGATGAGCAGACTTTGGGGAGACCTTATTGCAGCCTTTCGGTACTTAAAGAGGGATGATAAAATGGGGAAAATCTTTTTAGCAGAACCTGCTGTGATAGGACCGGGGTAAAGGTTTTATACTAAAGGAGGGAGATACAGACTAGATATAAAAAGAATTTTACAGTGAGGGTGATGAAACACTGACACATGGTAGATGCCCTATCCTTGGAAACATTCAAAGTCAAGTCAGACAGAGCTCTGAACAACCTGATCTAGTTGAAGTTGTCCTGGCTCATAGCAGGGTGTAGGATTACGTGACCATCACAGGTCCCTTCCAACTCCAACTATTCTATGATTCTACAGTTCTAAATGTACATGTAATATTATATGTGCCTGAATTTAAAAAATTAAATTCTCACAGGACTTCAGGCTGAGGAAGAGGTAGGGCTTTGTCTGCACATCTCCTTCCATTTCTTACAAGCCTAAACTGTTATCCCAATATTTGGTATCTAGATGTTACAGATACAGCCATCCAGTTGTCTCAGGCAGCAGATGATAAGCTGCTGTTCTGATTCCACAATCATATTCTCAACAGAGGAAGCTGATGTCCTCTGTTGCAACTTTCTTCCTTTGAGGATATGCTCATGGTTGTATTCAGGCACCTACCTGAATAGTTTATTTCCAGTGACCATACTCACTAGTGCTAGTTAAATATGCTCTTCCAAAAAAACCCATGTTGCTTACTATGTAGAAGCACACTAACCAGAAAATTGGACACAAGTGCACATTTCATTAAGATGTGCAGACTTTTACCATAAGATCTTAAAAATACTTTAAACGTAAGATCTTTTAACTTTTGTTTTTAATGAAACATTGGGTTAGTGATTTGGAATTGTAATTTTAAATACTTTAAGAAAACAATGACAGGATTATAACTACATCAATAACTGAATTTAGAGTCAGGAAGCAGGCTTATATTAAATTCCTTATCCTTGAGAAGAAGAAAGAACCCTATGTAGCAATATCAGTAAGGACTTTCCCACTGCTATGTAATGATCAAAACAACAGATGCTCAGTGGATCCCTGCATCCCAAGACCATGAAGAGGAAGTAACTTATTAATTGCATGAGAGTAGTAATGGCTCATTAGGTGGAAATAAATGTGAATTATCTCCAAATTACAATGGCTGCCTTTATTAACAACCCAGGTGACCTAATTGAATACAACAGGGCACAAAACCACAGTTACTCTAATTACATGGAAGCAAAACAATGGTAACACCTCATTAGTACTGTTTGAATACACCATGCATAAACCAGTGCATTTACAGCTATAACAGTGGACAAATAAATAATATTTACCAAACAGTTCTATTATGGTGCATACAAGTCAAAACACATACTGGAAGAGACTAAGTGGACTGAGTAAACTACAGAAAACATTACATAATCCTACCTGTGCCCCAGTTGCAATTTCATCAGCAGCTTCATTCATCACTCCTAATGTTTGGAAAGCAAATACACAGAGTTCCCGTTCACAGACAGTGGGCTATACAAAAAGAGAAAGTTAGTATTATTTCTGTTCTAATTCAAGTTCTTGCTTTTAGCATGTCATGCTACAACAAAACCCAAACACAATTAATGCTAATTTTTCATATTTTAACTGCAACATTAATTTAAAATACTTAATACATATCAATTATCGAGATATAATTTATAACAAAAATAAATTATTGTTAATAAGAAATAGACTATAAGAAAATCCATTACATTTTTACAGCATAAACACTGTATTTTGAAGCCTACTTATTTTAAGAAATAAAGGTACTTCAAGTCTTTTTTCAGGTATTAAACAAATAATAAAAACCCCTTGTTGCTGAACCAGCTTTTCCTATTAAATAATTCATTATGTCCCCACAATTTAAAAAAACGTTATCTTAACTGCATATTGAGTGAGAACTTAATATTTTGCTTTCATAAAGCAGACAAAGCAGAAATAAAAAGGCATACAGCTTTAGGTAATGAAAATAGTCATGTCTTCATGGGCTTCCTAACTCTTTACAATCCTTACAGCAAGTCCACATTATTTACTGAAAGATAATTAGCAGACCAACTTTTTAAAGGCTCAAGTATTCAGAACGAACAAATAGTTGAAAGAAATATGAACTAAAACCTTCCTCAAAACTACCCAAAAAACACAGCCTTTTATGACAATGTTGAAAACAATCAAAAATACTTTCTGGATACTATTTATTTGAATGCATAGCATTAAATCCTAGCTCATTGAAACTTAAACTTATCTTTGTAACTAAANATTTTAACTGCAACATTAATTTAAAATACTTAATACATATCAATTATCGAGGAAGATATATTAGAGAAACATTTTAAAAACCTAAAGAGCAAGAGTGAAGAATTATAAAACTTTTAAGTACTCAGAGAGGCTAAATTTAAAAGAAATCCCATCACAGTTACAAAATCAAAATTACAGGCATAGTACTCAAATGTTTTTAAGACTATCTATCTGAAAACTTCCTACATAATTAAACTTAATGGAGAACAAATCCTGAAGCTGATGGAAGCAGGCTTATTGTTCATAGCTTCTTACACTTCTGTTCAGAGCACATATAAAAATCTGATCAGGAAGACAAATTTCTTTAAGAGGNCACAAGTACAAAAGCATTTGTTGTAGTATGCTTTGAAGTTCAAGCGACTGCTTCTACAAAGTTCTTGCAGAAATGAAAAAATTAATTAAACACACAAAGAAAACCTAAAATTTAGTTGAATTATGTTTCAGGCAACCGCTTTGCCAGTAATAAGCATACTGCTGTACTTGCAGTCACCTGCTTTGCAGCACTTAAAACATTCACTTGCTGGGTTTCAAAGATTCAAAACCTCAATAAACATCTGAAATCTTCTGGCTTGATATAGTCTCACTTCATTTGCTTTACAAGAGCTATCATCTTTCAGGTCTGATAGTGTCACCCATTTGATTTAGTTTATCTGCCATGTTACATTGCATTAGGCAGCAGATGAAGCCAAGCATGATCAAATTCATTGTGCCATGGCAAGCTGGACAAGAATATCTATTATTGTCCTTATTCTTGGGGGTTCCACATGTAGAAGATGGTTAAATAATTTGTTCAGTTGGGGTAGCTATCATAATGAACAGTATACACAGACTTCCTTTATTTCAGAGCAAGGAATAACTGTGGAATAGCAGAGCAATCTAAGTTTGGCCATGCTTGTCATGAAGAAAACTTGAAAGAAAACACTTTTTTTGGTGTTTTGTTTACAGTCTCAGCAAAGTAAGTTATCATGAGACTTAATGATGGCAAAGGGAACACACAATTTGTCACCATTTCTCTTTTCCCTGCCCCTCTGTTATGATCCCAGAAGTGTCTGAGCATCTGGAAGCTAGGAAAGCAGTCATTGTACTTATGCTTGACTTTTGAAAGTATTTTTTTTTATTTTTCTTTTTTTTTCTTTTTTTTTTTCTTTTTTTTTGCCTCAGGCTGACGCTGGAGAATTCTAGATATAAGGAGAAGCAAGACAACAGAATTTCAGCCCTGAAGTGGAACAGATATAGACCCTAACTTCTGTTAGGGTCTATACAATTTTTCTCATTTTTTGTATTTGATGCACCTTTCTGTCCACTACATATTTTGTCAATACAACACACTGGGGAAAACAATCCCAACCCCGCAGCTGAAGAGACATTTCAACAGTCTTCATATATCGAGCCTGGATGCCTTTTAGCCCACACTACTGTCATTTTAAAAGTACTTTTAAATTCTGTTTCTGGAATTTGTCTAAATTTAACAAAATAAGATGTTTTTAACTTAAATTTCCCACAGGTGTTAGCAATGTATTCCAAGAGATGTTGGTTTCAGTGTTCTCTACTCCAGTTACTAGTTAAGCTCAACCATTTAGATTGTTTAAATCTCCACAAAATAAAAATATTAGCTTGCAGTTAGGAAGCAAATTTTGAGGGGCTCTTGTTTGTCACACTCTGTGACTTACCTACTTTACGTTTTACCTGCAATTGTGCATGCTAGAACCAATGCAAATAAATGAAAACGAAGTTAAAAAATCAATTCTAGGAGGCAGAGTTTAAAGAAAACCACAGGCTTTATGGGAAAACTGGGATTCAAGGCTGCTCCTACTCTGCTGCTAATGTTTTGCATATTGATGGTGTATTTCCCTTTATGGTGTCCACTCTTCTCTTGGCACAGGATGTGAGCCCTGGGGACACGAACAGGATTTTTCTCACTTCAGATCATAAATATGAGAAATGTCCCCAGCCACACTAAACAAACAAGAACATCACTGCCACATTTATAAAAGCTATGTTGTTCCAATGTCATCTTTGGATAATCTTACTTTGGTTCATTTATATGTAATATCCAGCAAGGTAAACATTCTAAGAATTTTTGTGTCTGTACATGAAATATAGATATGTTCTTCCTGATGTGGAATTCACAGCCACAAATGTACAGATTAATCTTAATTAACCTTTCCTTGGATTATTATCTTCCATTGTTTTCAAGGGCAAAATACATGACAAAATAGGGCTCAGACACTTAAACAGTTATTTCTGAATATGAATTTCATCCTAGTTACACACAGTTCCACAGATTACAACCACCACCTTGAGGATTTGAGCTGACTGTCTGGGGCACTTTGTTGCTCACTTCCTGAAGAAGGCAACTGTAATTCCTCTCAGCAACAGCAGCTACCAGGGTCTCACACAGACTGTATTTTTTCTCTTGATAATAGAAAATTAACATAAAGCTATTAGTCTTCACAGAATTATTAGCTAAGTGAAGATCACTGGTGCTGTAACACTATTAGGAGGATCATTATTCCAGTGGAGAAAAAAAACAGAAAAAAATAAGACATCAGCAATTAACCTGAGACTGCAAATGTTTGGAGACAGGAGGCAATGACAGAACCAGAGAGCATCTTCTGAATGTCAGAAGTTTTCAGGCTTTTCCTTTGGCCACCCCCGTTCTTTGCATGATCAGTAGCTCCCACCCAACTGCTGCTGTGGTGAAAAAAGCACAGAGTTCCCATGTGTCACAATGCAAATGTCATTTCTTTCTGCAGTGACTGAGACTGGCAGACATACAAACCACCTACACACAATGACATATCCTGGTTCCTGGACTAATACACTACCTAAAATATTTTCTAGACATTCTTTCAATTTGAAAAAGCTGAAACTTTCATAGTCTATACCGATCTAGCAACTTTCTAACGTGGGCTGCAGCTGTGCTCAGAGCAACGTGATACGCTTTCCTGTGTTCTGAGGGATATCACACAGACACTAATGAGGATGTAACGTGACTGACACACCTAAAAACTATTGATTAACAGGAGATGATTGAGGAGGGCTCATTGCCTGACATACAACAAGTGTAATAAATGTTGAAGGTGAAACCATTAGTGATCATTTCTCTTTTCTTAATGAAAGCAACAGACAAGGAGACAAAATGGAACTTCAAATCTCTGTTCCCTTTCCTACTTTCCACCAACTCTTGGTTTTACTGTAAGGCAAACTCTCTAAATAGTCTCTCAATATTCATGTGTTACATGGAACATACTGCTCAAAGACATGGGAGATACCACAGTGGTGATCAGATAGAACCTGAAGAAAGATGAGAGTAGACTGTGGCTGAGTGAGAAATGGCACTTGTTCTGCTCAGCTTTGTTTTGCCTCATTCAAATTTTATTTTCGGGGATTTTTTTCTGCATCTTACACACTTTTAAAAAATATATTTTTACTTCACGGATATAGAAAAAAAATGGTGAACAAACAAGCTTTATAGAATGCTAGATGGGCAAAGTGCATTTGGCAACTTGTTGGCAGCAGGAAAAGCTATACTGCAGTTATTTTACTCTGTCAGTAAAATATAAATGATTTGAAATCTATTCTATTAGAATACAGGTTGTAGCTGGAAAGGCTTTTTTCATAAAAAGAGGTAAAATCAATCTATATTGTGGCATAAGGATTAGAAAGACCACAACTTTACTCCACAAAAATCCCGGGATTCCATAAGCATCTTGGCTTAACTTCAGTCTGACTAAACATATTGTACACTTACACTTTTCTCCATAGTTCAGTGATGATTATTCTGTTCAAGAAATTTCCCAGGACTAAGCAGCATACTCAATGCTTCTGTGTTTTCAAAGGTGTCTAAGACTTGTATTCAAAGCACAGAGAAATCCAAGACCTCTTCAAGTCAACATGAACCCACTGAGGGCAAGGTTTCACCCATAGTAAACAAAACAAAATTGAAAGCACTTTGGGATGAAAAACATTTTAAAAACCTGCAAGCTTACTAATGGAAAAAATGAATCAGAATTACAACACTGTGCTTATTTTTACAGTTAAATAATAAGAACAGGTATTTCAAATATTACTTTACAATATTTTACTGCTCACATTTAATAGGAAAACATTAAACAGCAGAAATGTATGCACCAGAGTACAAATTTCAAAGGAACTTGCTGAAATATTTTATTTTGTTGATTTTTTTACTAATTCCTTTTTTGTTCTAAGGATTGCTCAGTCTGAAGTTTCAACACAAGATGGCACTCTAGAGAGACTTCTTTACTAGAAAAAAAAAGAAATCATACACAGATGGTCTTTTAATTACCCTATTGAATATATTCTGAGATTATTTTGTCCTGTATAATTGTCTCACAGGTCTTTAAAACCCATTCAGTCACGCTGTTCTGTCAATGGCCTTAGTATTTGCAAATGAGGAATTTGGAAAGGCACAGAACAGCAAGATAGAAATTAGCTTTACAAATTGCACTATGTAAAAGCTGAATAAGATCAAAGAATTACAGAAGGATTGAGACTGGCAGGAATCTCCACAGGTCATCTAGTCCAACATCCCTGCTCAAGCACGGTCATCTGGAGCCAGCTGCCCTGAACAGACAGATTTTGAATATTTTCATGGATGTGAACTCCACAACCTCTTTGGGCAACTTATTCCCATGCTCAGTCACCGTCAGAAAAGGTTAAAAAGGTAAAAAGTGTTTCCTGTTGTTCCACTGAAACCTCCTGTGTTTCAGGTTGCATCCTTTGCCTCTTGTCATGTCACTGAACACTATAAAGGGCCTGGCCCCACTCTTCTTGCACCCTTCCTTCAAATATTTATAGACACCAGTAAGATCCCACCTGTGCCTTCTTTTTTCCAGGCTCTCAGCCTTTCCTCCTGTGTGGTGTGCTCTAGCCCCTTTTAATCACCTCAGTGACTGTTCACTGGACTTTCTCCAGCAGCACCATCCCTTTCCTGTGCTGAGGAGCACAGAACAGACAGTGTGGTCTCACCAGGGCTGTGTGCAGTGGCAGGATCACATCTCTCCACACACAAAGACAATTCTACTGTTTAATGTAGCCCAGAACACCATCAGCCTTCCATACCACAAGTGCACATTGCTTTTTTGTGTCCAAGATAGTATCCCTTTCTGCCCAAGCCAAGCTGCTTTCCAGCTGGGTGGCCCCCGGCATACACTGGTGCCTAGGCTTGTTCCTCCTCAGCTGCAGGACTTTGCACTTCTCCTTTCTGAACTGCATGATGCTCCTGGCAGCCCCCTGCTCCAGCCTGCCAAGGTCCCTCTGAAAGGCACCCACTGCCCTGCGTACCACACACTTCTCCCATGTTTTCATCACCAACAAACCCTCTGAGGATACACCCTGCACCATCATCCAGGTGATTAAGGAAGGTACTAAACAGCACTGGACCCACTACTGACCCCTGGGGTACACCATGAGTTGCTGACCTCCAAGCAGATTTACACAGCTGAACATCACACTCTGTGCCCAGACATCCAGCCAGTTTCCAGACTACCTCCCCATCTCCTCAATCAGCCCACACACCAACAGCTTGTCTAAAAGGATCTTATGGCAGACACTGTCAAACACCTTACTCATACCCAGACAGACAATATCCACTCTCTCCCCTCATTTACCAGACCAGTCACTTCCTCAAAGAACATTCATCAAGTCAGTCAAACATGAATTCCCACTGGTGAAAACATACTGACTCTTCATGAGGATTTTCTTGCCCTTAATGTGCCTAGAGATGATTTTGAGGCTTGGCTGCTTCATCACCTTTCTACAGATCAAGGTGAGGGTGACCAGAGTGGAGTTCTCTGGATCCTCTCCTTCTTGCCCTTCTTAAAGAAAGGACTGACATTTTCTTTACTCCAGTCTTCAAACGTGATACCTCATTTTTATGACACTTCTTTTAATCAGATCCTTAAATATAATAACCATTTTTGTTAATGACTCGTCATCTCATTGCATTAAATGTTTGTAATAAAAGTACATGCTGAATTCTTAAAACAACTTATTTCTCTACTGTTGCAGCAGAAGTGTTGCACTATTAAAATGCAACTTAGTCCTTCCCTAGAATATTCTAGTAATAATAAAAGGAAGACTTTCATATAGCATTAAAAAAAGTTAATAGTCTTTTAACATTGAACCAAATAATGCTTAGGTTTCTTTATTACATTCTTAGATCTGCTTTGGAAAATACATTTTTTAGCTAGATGAACCAAAACAGATGGTTGAAAAGGACCTTTAGAGGTCAGTCAGTACTTTTATTCTCTCATACAGGACTAGCTTTATCTAAACTTCACCAAAATTTTAGATAAAGCTCAAGTAAGTTTTTCCTAAATCTTCATCAAGTGTTGTAACAGGCTGCTCAGAGAGGATGTGCAGTCTCCATCTTTGGAGATCTTCAAAAGCCAGTGGATGAAACAAATTCCAGTTTCAGGAATTTTTCACTGGAGATGCATACCCCATGCAAGTATATGTCAGTACTTCAGAATGGGTTTTGTGGAAGTCATTCAACTTTCCTAAGTTAATTTCTAATATTTAATACTGTAGCTTGACAGAAATCAGGATAATCTATGTAACTATTTCAACAACGCAGATGTGAATGAAATACCAACTGGTTGAAAATGTTAGGAGAAAAAAAAGCATTTCACAGTATGCTATTGAAACAATCCAAATCTAGCCATTAATTACAAACAAATAATATCCATTCTCACTCATCTAAACAACTTCTCTGTTGTAAACAAAGTCGAAGACAGGAACATGAGGTTAATTCAAAGGATCAGAGCCTTACTTTTTCAGTAGCTTTACCATGTCTGCCATCTGTGTGTCTCCTTCATAAAACCTGTGTTTGACCTTTCACTTCTCCCTTTTTCAAAACAGAGCAAGGAGCTACCTCAGAAGATGGCAGAGCTCCTGAGAGCTGTGTAGCACAGGATGCCTTGCAGGAGGATGCACTGTGATTCTTTATATGAGTTAAGGGAGCTGCTTCGATGTACTGGCTGCAGTCCCAACACTTGCTAATGATTTCAAAGCTGTCTCTTAATCTTTCTGTGAAAAGTGAAATATGCAGGGTTCCTATCTTCATTAGAAATTACTGCATGAAACAGTGTTGGTCCATGTTATGTAAGAGCTTAAATAATATTTTTTATTCTTAGGATCCATGTATTCATTGCATTTTTCCTCTGCTTTGCAGAACAACTGCAAATCATTCCACTCAGTGATTTCAAGTAATTTTCTGATTTTAGTGGTACTCTATATAAGTGTATATCTTTAAACATCCAAATTGGCTTTTATAACTTCTGGTGCACTGCAAATAATCCTTAGATCTCACTGTGCTTTTGAAATAAATATCAAAGAAACATGCTCTGATGAGAGCTTTCATTCAGCCCCGTCTTTTCTGGGAAAGGTGTGAATACTTACAGGAAAACATTGCCTATTTACTAGTGTGGTTTTTTTTAAAGCAGATGGAATGAAGAAGTGGACCATGGACTTCTATAAAGAAGAGTGTTACAACATCATGATGTCTTACAGTACTTTTCCAAGACTCCTTCTTCAATTCAAGAAAACCTTTGTTCTTCCCCTTCACAGTAATACAGGTGCAGCTCCTTGTGAGGGCATTAGGTTTGGGCATGTTCTAAGGTCACCTCATCTACCTAATCTGTTTTGTTTTCTACACACACAGACTTGTGGAGTACACAGAGAAATTTAGTATTTAACTCAGGTATTTCAGGGAATTTTGGAGCTCAAAAGAAAACTGGCTATTCTCAAAGACACTCACTTTGCTCTGCAAAGAAATTCCTAAGAGAAATATAGGAATTTCTTACTTATTCGTCTTCAGTAAACAAATAAAGCAGCCCCTTAATTTATCCTCAGCAAAGGACCAAGAAGGCCTAACAACAACCAAAGGCTTCAATGTACAACAGGATCCCTGAACCAGCAGGGAACATTTGCAGGATCAGGTAATTATTGAGGGCTCTGGAGCAAGACAGATGTCCACTGCAAAATCATCAAGTCAAACATACACAATTGTGTCATGCAGCTGTTCTGCAACAGAACCTTCCACACAGTGATACATCAGCCATTTGGATCTAGTGCCTAAATAAAACCATACAAAATGAGACATCTTGTTGTCATTAAGTGGTTGTTATCTTACCAGAAAATCCTGACATCTACTGGATTTTAAAAAAGTAACTTAAATTGAAATAGATATTAAAGCCAGACTACTCCCCCAGAAAAATTTGTTTAGGAAAATGAAACACAGTGTTGAGAAGAAAGCTTGCTGAGAGAGATTGATTTAAAGATACTTTATAACTAAGATAAAATGATAGCCTACAGAAAGAAAAAACTTTATCTCTCAGTTTCAGATGGTTTCTTCAGCTGTTGTGAGGATGAGACTTCTGAATTTTGCAAGTCAGTAATAACCAGCACGAAAAACTCTGTACAGCATAAGAGTTTGTAAGTAGGCATAGCATTTCACAGTATTAAAAAACTGTGATGGTTGTGTGATGGCAATTGTTGATTTTTTTTTTAACTGCATTTAAGAAAATTAATAAACTACACTATAGTTCAGGAAAGGCACCAGGCTGACACAGTGGAGGATTACAGAATCAAATCTCTCTGTGGCTTCTTTATAACCACATAAAACTCCATGAAAGATCAGAAAATCAAGCCTATATACACATTAAAGTAACTTTTCAAGCAATAGCTTTACTATGCTTTTATAAATTCATAGGTCTTCTTTGCTGTTGAAAAAGAAGGTCCAAAATGTAGAAAAGAAACTCACCATCGAGAGTATCCACACCTAGACATGAACCTGTGTGCATCTGTGTGGAGGAACTAAACTTGAAAGGGAGAAACTGGTGAATGAGCCAGAGTTAGGTAGTCTGTGGCACTCTTGTGACACAACCTGCTACAGAGAGAGCCTATGCATGTAATGCCTTTGGGATGCATCTGTGGAAAATGAGATCTGGACACTCTTGCTAAGCACACCATGGCAAGGAACCCACGATTACGAAACCTGGTGAGGTTACTTTGGATACCAATCCAAAGAGAGAACTCTGCAAAGGCCAGGGATTCTCAATAAGGCTACACTCCACGTAGCCTTGCCTTAAATGAAAGCTTGCTGCATTCT
>VZTT01026349.1:0-38791 GCA_013400855.1 Buphagus erythrorhynchus | reverse complement strand
CTTTGCTCTCTCAATCTATATAACAATCTGTTTTGCCTTCTTGATGTAGACTTTCTTGCCTACTCTGTTAGAATTACTTTGTTGGGTGAGTGGGATTCTGGTCAGAGCACCGAATTTCACCAGTGTAACTGGAGGTTTCAAGAGCACTTCCTAAATCTGGCTGCTGTCCCTGTCACCCCCTTCACTGGTGGCAGTTTTCTGGTAAAGCCAACAAAGCTGGAGCTACGTGTTGGCACAGGAGCAATGAGGGGAGGGAGGTCCCCAGCTTGGACCCACCGTGGCAGGAGGAGAGCCAGGCTGATGGGAGGTGCTCTTTAAATGCTGCTTTTGCATCGACTGTCAAGAAGTTTTACAAAAGCTCTGGGGAGAAAACAACAGCAGTGACGACATATTTTTAGCTGTGTGACTTCCTGCCAATCTGCATCTGCCCAGCTCTGTGAGGAATGACGTTAGATGTATCACTTAATTTGCTTTTTGCTTTATAAAAGGAAAACCAGTTGTTTGAAACACTTCCCCCAATTTTCTGTGCTCTCTATCTGCTTTCAGACACTCCCTCCCTTCCTGCTCTGGATGGCCCTTATCCTATTTCCACCTGAGGTCAATGGCACTTCCCTAAATATGTTTCCCAAAGAAACAACTAAATTCTACATACACCCTGAAAAAACGCCACGCAAGCACCACTATTTTTTTTCATCCTTGTACTTAAAGCTGAAACTGGTATAGAAATCCCAGATTTCCTTCTTCCAGCCTAATTACTCCTGTCTTTCCTTTCCCCTCTTTTGCACTGCTCCCCTGAAGTATTTTACCTGAAGCAAATGGTTGCTTCAAACTAAAGCTTTCTCCTAAAGCTGTGTGGCCTCAGTTTAAGAACCGTGCAAAGCCAAACTCCTCCTCCCATTTTTATTTTTCTGACCATGGGCCAGAGGCCCTAAAAGAGGAAAGCAAGATAGAGAGAAAATTGTTTTATACAAACAAACCCTATTTATTCAACTTGCAGGTCTATGAATGTCCACTTACTTTGTCTGTGTGCAAGTGTTGTCTCTCTAATAAACTCAATAGTTGTTTTGTATTTTTTCTGGATTAAAAGCTTTGTAGAAACTAAAAAGAAAAAAAAAAGACATTCAGTCATATTTTTCTAGTCTAGCTTGTAGAATATTTCATGTAGTGCAGAAAGGAAGTTTTATGGAGTAAGACATTGTTGAATTTTGCTCTATTTCAGTTCTTTCTAATTTTGTAAAATGCCACCTGTACATAATACTCAACTAATGTATGTCCTGTAGATGTATTACACCATTTAGCCTATTAAATGCCTATACTGAACTGATTGGAAGAAACAGTGTATCCACAGTGTCTTTGTTTAAACATGGAAAGGATTATAGGTGGTGGTGTGTGTCCTACCACTAATACAGGGAATGAAGCCCACTCTAGGGCTGCCTTTGCTCCATGGCATGCAAATCCTCACCCAGGCCCTCCAAGCCACATGCTCCTACACAGACAAATTCAGATTTACATCAGTGACAGCTGCCATAGCCAGTGAGCCCATTGGCTCATCTTCATTCACCTTTCAATGCAATGCACATTTTTAACGTTTTCTGGAAAGGCAATTGTGGAGCCCAGCAGGAACTCACATTACTGGAAATCTACACCCTGTGCAAAGAGAGCAGGGTCATGTAGCAGAGAAGATGAGAGGCAGAGATAGTCTGCCAGGGAACAACCAATTTTTTCCAAAAATGTCAAGTTGCCAAAAAGTAAAGGATCAGGTAACTGGAGGGTGAAGCTGCATCTTTCTTCCCCAGCTCAGAAGCAGCTGCTGCTCTCTGAGATGGGTAAATCAGCATGGCAAAGGCATTGCCCGAGGTCAAGGCCAGGACTGTGCCTGCTGGGCAGTGGTGGCATGGCAAGGGCAATGTGCTGTATCCCAGGCTGGGGCAGTGAGCCAGCTTTGACACTGCTTGCACACCTGATGCTTAGTGTCACTCAGTACTGGAGTTTCCATGCACCAGGCATGGAAAATCTCATGTCCAGGCATACATTACCCAGGGTGGGATGGCAGAGGGACTGACACTGCTGTCTCCTCACCTCCCTAGGAGCTGTCCCTTCTCTCTGGGGTTTTGCTGAGTGGTGTTCAGCCATAAGGATGCAACAGGTGCTACCTGATGGCTCCAGGGGATGCAATTTCAACTGGTGCCGATTTTATGTTGCTGTGAGGTCTGTGCAGAGTCCTGGCTGTTTTCTTCCCTTGAGTCTGAAGGCAGGGGGAGTTTATTGATAATTAATTAAATAGGACAAGTGTAGGAACACTGTTGTCTTGCTTCTAACATTTGTATCTTAAACTTACATCCACTGGAACCACAGGTTATCCCATTGACTTGAGACATTTTCATTTCTTTTTAATCAGACATCTGCTTAGTATTTTTCTTTTAGTTGTATTCTGCTTGATTCTCCTGTCTAAAGAAGCAAATAACATTTTCAGTGGAATTAGCTTTTTTTTAAAACTAGTAAGAGACAAAAACTGACTTTTTAAGTCATGTTAAATTGGAAAATGTAATGTCTAAATTAAATCAAGCTTAATTTATGTTTTTAACATCTTTATTTTTTTCTCTCTTTTTAAAATTATTTCAATTCCAATAGTTTTGTGAATCTTTTTGGGAGAAAGGTGATGCCTGACCTTAGAGGGCCATGACTCCCATAGCAAACAGCACATTCCTCACTTTCATGTTGTAAAAGCTTATGTCACATGCACTGCTTCCACAACAAATTGGAGCAAGGCAACCCTTCTTCCCTCTGTCTTTAAAAACACATGGCTTTCATTTCAGAGACACTAACTCTCCATAGTTTAAATTCATTCAGTTCTGGAAAATTAGGATTTTAACAATTCTTTTTTGTTTTCTCTTTGTTGGTTTAAAAACAAAAAACAAACAAACAAAAAACCCCCAAAAAACAAAAAAACCCCCAGAACAAAACAAAACAAAACAAACAAAAAAAAAACACCAACCAAAAAACAAACAAAAAACAAACAAAAAAAAAAACCAAAAAAAACCCAAACCAAAACAAAAACAAACAAACAAACAAAAACAACAACAAAAAAAGGAAAAATAAATTTAATCAATTTGAAGCATTAAAAAGTTGCAGTTTTCCTCTAAGAACACTCGTAAAATATTTTCCTTCCTTTCTCCAACATTTCTGCCATTAAGAGCCCAAAAACTTCACATCTAACCTTAGCAGACCTCCCTCCCAGAGACTTTCCCTGAGTCCAGAGGGCAGGAGTGGAGGAGCAGGGGTCTCCAGGGAGGCAGGGACATGGACCAGGGACTCACACTCAGCTTTCAGGCCCCAGACCTTACAGCAGAAAGGCCAAGGATCATTTCATCCTGCCTGAGGATTTGTGCCCACACACTAAAGAAAATCTGTTTAAAATGCCCACGATTGCAGTGAGTCCAGCCATTAAAAGGATGTTTGCAATCAAGCCAGCATAGCTCAGCTTCAGCGTAGCTCCTGGAGTGTGACAAATTCTCTTTATGAATTAGTCATTTAATTTGTGAAACATAGGTTGGATATTGTCACAAACAACAACATCCTCCATAGCCCTGACAACCGTACCCCCACACATTACTATTCAGTAGGAGATGAAGCCATGAAAACCCTTGGGACTGGGATGCTGTTGGGACATACAGCCAGACTCAGGATCAGGACAAAGCTCCAGATTTCCAGCACTGAAACCTAAGAATAACCTATTGTTGCTGTCAGCTATTCACTGATGATAACTTGAACAAGAAGAAACAGCACAGGCACCTTTCCCATCAACTCAGCCCTCCCTTGGCAGCCTTGTACATCCACGTTCAGGCTGGTGAAATCTGGCAAGCACAGAACTGCAACCAAAAACACAAGGATGGCACAACATAAAATGAGCATGGCATGAAAGCCAGCAACTCAGCTGCTGTTTCACTGGTACTAGTCTATAACACCTAGCTTAGAGGTGTGGTGGGAAGCAACTGGCTTTTCCCCCCCAGAATTTACAGCTGAGGCAGGACAAAGGGAACTGGACACAATAAAGGTCTCCATGCAGCTGTGGCGTGCACTGGCTCTGGGAGCAGCATGGTTGTTTCTTGGATTCCCAGTGGCTGTGACCAGACACCAGGACACACATGTGGCAGGGGCCACCCCTCCCCGTGAGCCCAAGGGCTGGGATCTGTTTCTCCAAATCTCAGGTGTTTCTGTCCATGCTGGGTTTGGTTAATGTGGCCCAGGGGTGTGGTGTGGAGGTGCTGGGATGGCATCACTTGGAAGGGCAGGAGATAACTCCACACCTGTGAAGGGTCTGCAAAGAGGGAAGAACAAGTCTTGGTGCTTTTTCCATCGTGAAACCCTTGAGGTACCACAGGGATGAACAATCACTCCCACAGTCCTGAAACCAATTCTGTTCAGTAGGAACAGGGAAAAAAGATTAAAAGGGGTTTTGGGATCCTAAATGCCAGGAAGACTTGGTGCTTAAAGCACCAAGCAACCAGAAAACATGAGCAAAAGCAAAGCAGCCTTTTGACTCCTGCTGGTCTCAGCGCCTTCTTTCTAGCCCAAGGTCTCCCTTTGGACCACACCCAGTGCCCTCAGTTGCCTTTAATAACCCTTTAGTGCAGGGACAAATCTGAGACTGAAGCTGTGCCCTCAAGCATGACTGAGGAGGCACATCTGAATTCCCTAGTTCACCCAGAGGCTAAGGTGCTGCTGCCTATTTATAGCCAGATGGGTTAAATAAAGTGCCTTATTCATCCCTGAGGTTTTAAACAAATTCCAGAGAGGACAAGGGGCCTTGTGTCTTTTTCCCCACCCATTTTGTTTTGGCCCAGTTTGTACATGCAGAGCTAAAACTTGTTCCAAGATTGATTCAAAATAAGACTAGAGAATTATTTGCTGGCTCAGCGTGAACCACTGTCCTGCTAGAAATCATCTGTATAGCTTTCATATGCCTTTTGTGAAAAAGAAGCTATTAAAAAATGTAAATTTTGATGTGTGGGTACAAACCCTGCTTGTAGATCCACTGATAGTAATCCTTTCAATTTGCTGGCGTTGCTTAAGTTTCACTGCAGCTGAGGGGAATGAGTTTGGGTGTCAAGGGGAAAAAAGATAGAATAAAATTAGGGTATTTTAAACCCCTGGCTTATAGAAATGCTCAGTAATTTATTGAAATGAACAGAACAAAAGATGGTGCTTATCACACTAAGCTGCTGTCCCAAGCAAGGCCAGCTCACTGAGTCTGTTCACTTTTTATTGCATTCTCCAAAGATTTTCAGGCTTCTAACAGAAATGTGTGCCCTTCTCACGTGCAGAGCCTCAGCGTGTTTGGACAGGAGTGCTGCTGGCCATGCCTCGCTCTGTGATCAACCCAGCAAACTACATTGCTTAGCTGGTTGCATCTCATTCCAACAAATAGGAAAAAAACTGATTCAATTCACAAATATCCCAGAGGTGTAATTACCTTGTTTTCGCAAGAGGTGATTTTGTCACAACCTGGCATCTGGCTCGGGTGTGATAAGCACGAATATAACCAAGCCAAAGCGTTCCTTCCAAGTCTTTAAACTCTTCAGGGGTAGCTAAACCACCTTTTGGTTGTTTTGTACTGGAGATACCTTAGGAGCACTGTGCCTTTGGCAGCGAGTTCTGCTCTGCAAGCACAAGGGTTGGGGGGAAATCAGCAGGAGCTGCCTGCAGTGTTTCACCTTCAGAGATGTGCCTGGGCCATACCCTGCCTGAGGCTCGAGTTTGCCCCACTTTGGGGTGCCTTTTGCATATGTCCCCTCTGCCACCAGCCCTGCTCCCCTCGACAGCCCACACGGGGAGCACAGCTGTGTGGGTGAGCTGGCTCTGGCAAGGACAAAACCAGCAGGGTTTTGCTGCATTCACCACTGCAGGTGCTCAGGGCCAAACCAAGAGCAGGCTGAGACAAGAGGAGGCAGGTGAAATGGTCCAAGAACTGCACAACACGTTTGCCTAAAAGCAGAGTAACAGTGACAGCTCTGAGTCTCTCCAGTTATCTCTCCTGGTTACTCTTGAGTTGCCAGAAAAACTATAGTCAAATTAACCAACTTATCCTTTTGTTGGTTTTTTTTTTCCCCTTCTGTTCAGAAAACCTCCCATGTATTTATTTGAAGACATAAAGTGTTTCTGCCATGCAGAACTCTGCCAAGAGCTGTGCTTGTTGTTCCAGATTTGCAATAAAAATGTTGTGCAAATGACCTAGATACACAGAGTGCAGCACTTAAGTGAGGATTTGGCTAAATCCAGCATATATATCTAATCAGAAAACGTCTACAGGCTTGGGAAAACACCATGATGGGATTTTACAGAGTCTTAATGCATAGGTAGTTATAGGTTACATGAGAAGAGACAGGCAATACTGCATTAATGCTGGAAACTCTCTCTTGTCTTGTTCTGTAACATCTGGTGGCTAAAGGAGAGAATGAAGATCATCTTGAGATGTAAATCAACCTGATCCACCAGCTCTGTGCTTGAAGTCATTTGACCTCTTGAGTCTTACGCATAGAAAACTGGATAAATGGCTGATTCCCAAAATGAGAACCAGATGTTGCTACATTTTAACAAAATTTCTTGCTTACAGAACTACTCTTACAAAGAAAAATCCACAGGCAAGGATTTTGTGCCTTGAACACAATGATGTGAGCCCTTAGCAGATGCATTACTGCAGATGGCAGGGTGAGGCCCATGCTTTACACCAGAGCAGAATAGAGCTCTCTCTATTGTGTGACCCTGCCTGGAGCGTTCAGATGCAGCAGAGCTTCTGTAGGAGCACATGCTGTAGGGGTTGTCTCACACCAGGTAGGTTTGTAAAAACTGTACCACTGCAGAGTAGTGAATTTACACGTGTTAAACACATATGAAATGAATGAGACAGACTGGCACAGAGCTCATGGTGCCAAACATCATATACTAAACTTTCCCAGGGTGACCATCAGCTCTGCTCCAGAGCATACCATTATCCTCTGAGCTGTGGTTTGCTACCAACTCAAAGCAAAATGCCCTGCACACAGTATACAGGACAGAGCAGGAATCTCCAGTGTCTAATGTGAAAACTAACACATACTCAACTTTTATCACAAAGGCATAAACCAGCCCCACAGTGTCCATGCTGCTGGGCTAGGTTTGGTGAACTTGTGCTCACGAACCCTGAACCTGATGTTCTACAGAGATCAGGTGTGTACAGAGGTAATACCTGTAAGTTTGTAGACCTGATTCTACATGGGTAATACTCTGAATCTGAATATTTGAACTGTAACTGGATCTTACTTTTGAAGCAGTTGTGGCCCTGTTCACCTGGTGTGCATTTCTTGGCAGCTTTGCTGGCCCCTCCACTGAGGACTTTCCTCAAGTGTCTTCTTGGAGAGATCAGGTAGATCAACCAAAGGAAGGATTAAAAACCACAGAATGGGTTCCCTTACAGTCCTGACATGTTTCCCTCTCCATTTTGGAAAATTGAGAATATTGCAAAAGGGAATGTTAAATCCAAGCTGGCTTCCTTTGTGCCAGAAGCTGGTGGATTTGGCCCACAGCCTGGAGAAGAAGTCAGCTAATATGCCCCATCTCTGCTAAGCAACCTAGTTTCTGTCTGAATTCCTACATGATTAGCACACAGAGTGCATATTAAAGATTAATGCAAGAGACCCTGCAGAGTGGAGCTTCCTGAAAGGCATCACGCAGCAGGTCTTCGTTAGCGCACGAGAGCAGATGGACACACCCCGGGGGGCTGGCAGCACAAGCAATGCCTCTCTGCACTTTCTTCTTCTGCCTAATGCCTCTGAACTTCATCAGCAGCCTCAAAACATCCATAAATGATTTAAAAGAAGATGGATTAACCAAGGGGGAGAAGTGTCTCTTGCTGGGTTGTAGGAGACCCTAGACTTCTGTTCTGGTTCTTGTTCCACCACAAACACAGGCATAGCCACTTACTTGTCTGAGCTGAAGTTACACAATATTTATACAGTCAGTCCCCAGATTATGAACCCCTCCATCCTTACTGTCATGAGAGTATCTACCTTTCCTCAGTGGTGTTCTGCATTTTTATACCTGACATCCACAGCTGCTTATACCTCTGGGATTGACAAACTTGCTCATAGGTGGGGTCTGTCCAGGAGACAGTGCCCTCACAGACAGGCAGGTTTTGGCTGCCTCTTCTTGGGACAAGAGGAAGGCTGGTGAACAGTTTTTAAGTGTTCCCTGCTAAGATTATAGCACTGACATGACATGATGGTTAAAATGACACCCCTATTGTTTTTTCCCTTTTCACTGCAAAACTGAAAAGCAGCAATTTATATGCCTAGCATTTCAGAAATGTTAAAAATTACAAAAGACTACCAAATAATGCCCACACAATGTGACACTGTACTCTGCTGCTTAGCAAATTGGACAAGAATCACACATGATGTAAGAATATGAGTTTAACAACAGTGTTTTCACTTGCAGCTCCTAGTGACTGTAGCAGTTTGCATAAAACATACTGGTGAGGATGGCATGATTTAGGGATTACATCTCCAAACTAATGGGTAGAAACATACATGTAGTTACCAGAAACTGTTACTCTTCAGTTCTTGACTCTTTTCCTTTTGACATTCACTTTTGTGTTGCATTTCTGGTGCTGACACTGAGCTTTAAACACAAAGAGTGAAATAGCTCAAATATTCTACATTCCTATCAGCAGTCACCTGATGTTGCTACACACCCATCTCTCCAGGACACAGCTGCCTCTGTTGGACATGAACAGCTGGGAGTGTTGAGGAGCCAAACCTGTGGCTGCAGTGATGGTCTGCCAAGACCTGCTGCTGCAATAACCTTGCTGCATGTTGTCTGAGCAGATGCCAGTGCTCAGTCCCTCCTGAGTGCCACCAAACCTACACCTTCAAGCTGAATTTTTGGCCTTTTTCTGCCCACACATACCTCACCATGGTCTACAGCTTCCTCACATGGGAAAGCAGATAGGCAGGCACAGATCTCTTCTCTCTGGTGACCAGTGACAGAACCTGAGGGAATGGCCTGAAGTTGTGTCAGGGGAGGTTAAGCTGGATATTAGGAAAAGGTTCTTCATCCAGAGGGTGGTTGGGCACTGGAACAGGTGGCCCAGGAAAGTGGTCATGGCCCCAAGCCCCACAGTTTAAGAAGATTTTGGGCAACTCTCTCAGGCACATGGTGTGATTCTTGGGGCTGTTCTGTGCAGAACCAAGAGCTGGACTCTATGATCCTTGTGAGTCTCTTCTGAGTGGTTGTTCTGTTATTCTGTGCTTAATATGGGATTTGCATTGTATGGCATTCAGTCCCACCACTGCCCAGCATCCTGTGTGGTGCCAGCAGCTCCTCAATTCCTCTGCTCTGTGATGTCTCACTGATCTGCAAACTCCAGCAATGTCAGGTTGTCTTCTGAACTTGAATGTAGTTTCAGCAATTCTGTATCTTCCTAAATAACCACTCAGCCGTGCAAGTTAGCCTGCAGCACCATGCAAATTAATTTTTATTATCAGTCGTTCCAAAGGGAACTTTTTTTTTTGCAAAAGAACAGGTTTCAAAACGTCTAACAATCTCCACTTCAACACAATGTTTCCCACTGGAGGAAAAAAACAATGTACCCAGCCCAGCTTCCAGAAACACACTGCTCACCATAGAAACTATAAACTAAAACAATCCTCCTAGTGATTACAGCCCAATGGAGCATTTTGGTTAATAAGTTTTTTGAGTAAGAGGAATATTTGTAAAACATCTCTGCTAATCCTGCCGTTTGCTGTATGTGGAAGGGCTCCAGCTGATTGCAATGACACTCCACCCATGTGAAGTGGGGAGCAGAGTGAGGGACACAATGAGCTCTTACCTTTTTCACCAGAATAACCTCTCAGCAGCCGCATTTCAATGTAAACTAATCAGGAATACACATGGCACTGTTTCTCAGTAGCAGTTTAACTTTTTTCCCCTCTCTCTATCCCAACAGAGTTGTTCAGGATTTGCTTTCACATCATCTACACTGGATGTCCATCACTGCCTGTGGGGTAGCAAGGCTGGGTGTGAGTCATGAAGCAATGAGCCTCTTGGGCTGCCCCAAATCAATGTATCCTGCTCTTTCTCTTGAACAGTCCTGGGACAATCTCTGTCTATCTTGGCACAGGTGGAAAATTCTAGGAGTGGTCCAAGGAAGGTTTTATGAGCCTGACTCTTCTCTGCAAGCTGACTCTGCCCCTACTCATGTCAGCTCATCTGGCTGGAAGTGCCATTGAACTCATGCCAGAGGATCTTGTGTGTACAGATGAATTAAATGGTAACACTGGGTTGGAGCTCAGCTTAACTCTATCACTAAGAGTATGTCCTTTGGATTTCTCTTCCTGAAGTCTTACTCATTCCATTTAGCATAGGTGGATGTATATCTACCCATCCTCTGTTTCCCATGAGAAGTCACAAGGTAAGTTTTAAAGGCAAGCATCTAAATAAATTATTAGCTACATGAGGATTTTCATCTTGGAAGAAGCAAAGACATAAATTCCTGATACAAGTTCTTTGAAAATCATGCCCTTTTTGATTAATTGTTTTTGAAAGCCTCTCTGAGCCAGAAAATGCAGACCTCTTTGGGATATTCATTTTGAAAGTTGAACAAAGGATAGAAGCATCATTTAGGAAGTCTGTTCAGAGTTCCAAAAGATGAACAACCCAAATATGCAACTGCATATATTATCTTCCATCTGACCGAGTGACAGCAGCCTCTCCATCACACAGACAAAAAGCACATGAATACTTCAGCAGGGGCCAGTGCTCAGGAATGTGAATGTTTAAGGTAACAAGTGCCTGTTTCAAGAAATTGGAACAGCTTTTGCAAAATACATTCCAAATTGAAGACACCTGTATCTGTGCATATATTTGCAAAGATTGGGTGGTCTAGGCACAAGGACCTCTGAGCCATAGGATTGTCAACCCCAGGTGTTCAAAATTTCTACAATTTCGGCTTAAAAGTGCAAGACTTAAGACAAGTGGATCTGGGCTCCCTGCTTTTTGCAGCAGAGGAACAGGAGAGGTACTTCATACTCAGTCATTACTGCAAAAAGGGCTGAGAACCACCTTTAGAATATTCCCAAACTGTGATTCTCTGATAGTCTCATGACTCTAGCTGCTAGATTTCCAGGGAGATAATGTGATTTAGAGAACAAAAAACCTTAGTTGCTGATACTGCCTTGGAAATTCATGTTCTGTCACCATTTCAGGCTGACTGTGATGCTGGGTCAGTCCCTGAGTGCCTCTGTGCTAAACGAACACAGGGACATCAGCTTCCTGTGCATCCTGCAGACTCACCAGAGCGCTCACAGCAGTACCCAGGAGGTACAGGGGAAGATGCAGTGCTTGGGAAGCAGGACTCATTGCAGCCAGCCTCATACACACCAGGAAGCTCAAGCTGTGCTACAGGAAATCCTGAGGAAAGAGGTGGTTCTGGTCGAACCTCTCCCAATGACTTACACTGGTGTCAAGGGGTGTTTGCTTCTGCTCAGCTCTTGCAGCCAGGAGCCTTCTTGGGGCTGCCTCAGCCTTCCCCGTTTCCCAGCTTGACAGGGGGCAGCCCTGCAGGGAAAGGAATCCCAGGGCCTCTCCTCCACCAGGTCAGCTGGAAAACATAAAGCTCAGGGACTGGTGTCCAGAGAGATTTGGGGACAAGGGGAAGTGAGACTCCAGGATTTCAACCCTTGCTCTAGTGAATCCTCACTGCAAAATATATTTTAATTCACATTTACCTGCCACCTGAGCAGCAGCATATGGGGTCTTTCTTTTCCTTTTGCAGATGAACAGCTGTTTGTTGTTGCGTGCAAAGTGTAGCAGTTTTTTTGCTTTTTAAGGTATAAAAAATAAACTGCAGCCTTGCAACTCCCTAGTGCTTTACAGAGCAATCTGAGGCAGGAAATGTGGTCAAATCCCTGAGGCAGACATGAAAACTCCTGAGGCTTCCTCACATTCCAGTGTGTGCACCAAGCAGCTGAGCCCCTGGGTCTCAAAGTGATGGCTTTATCCTGATGCTGCCTCCTGGGGACAACACTGAGCCACTCAGGCAGGATGAGGAGCATGCCAGTGACCTTTTTCAACTCAGAAAAGCTGCAGAATAATTTAGATTGGGAGGCATCTATAGATTTTATTTGGTCCAGCCCTGCTCCAAGCATGGCTGCCTTTGGTGGTGGGGCAGGATGCTCATGACTGTGTCCCATTGAATCTTGAACACCTTAAAGGACAGAATTACCACATGAAAATGTCTCTTTTCCTTATGTCCCATTCCCTTCTACAACATGTGATTGTTACCCTGAGCCCTTTCATTGCACACACCTGAGAAGAGTTTGCCTTTTCTCCATCTCCATAACCATCCACTGCTGATTAGACAAGACAAGACAGAAGGGAGCCTTCTTTAGCCTTCTGTGGCTTGGGCTTAATAAAAAGATTAACCATTGTCCCAGCCCCGGTGCTCAGGATATCTTGGCTTAGTGATTTATCTAGAAGCAACTTCCCTGTTGGCAGGTAATCAGAGGAATGTGGCTCCAAAGTGTCCAGCTCTCACGGGGAGCCCCTTTGTGTTACTACAGGAGCTCAGTTTCTCATTGCTGCCATCTGGACAGTTTGGAGTAGATTTTTTCCATGTAGTGATCACCTGCCATGAAGACTGTGCTGAAAATGCAGGTGTTTCTTTGACACCTAAAGAGAAATTTAAAAAAAAATATGCTGGGTCTGATAAGTATGGGGCAAATGGTCTTTGAGGTCTCTGTGCTTAGCCTCTCCAGCCATAAACTGCACAGTGTAAGACTTTTTGTCTTTCTTTATCTGTCTTCTGCAGGGACATTTTCAAGGTCTTTGTGTATGGGCTGTCTTTCCTGAGTCCATACAATGTTTAGCAAATGGCAACTCTGATTCTATTTGAGTCTTGTGTGACATAAACCATAGAAAGAAAGCAGGTGGGACTCTCTCTCCATGGCTGTTGCTGTAGCTGTGCTACCAGTGACTCACAAATAAATACACTTCATTTCCACCAGAATTTTCAAGGGTAAGGGAGGTGTTTCCACAGCACAGATGTGGAGGAAGCCATGGTGACAGAGTGTGTGGGAGGGGGGCCTCTACAGGTGTCTCAGCTGCTCCTTGTCACACCAGCCACACTTTGCACTGGCATTGCTAAAAGGTGGTGGATAACAATAGCTATTGCTATTTTCTCCTGTTGGGACAAGTACCCCCTTGTTTAAAAATCCACACCTCTGTGCACACCTACACAATACTCCAAATCATTGCAATATGTGGACTGTGATGATATGAATAACATAAATATTCCTTTGTACTTGTTAAAAGATTTAAGTTCTCCCCTCCACCCACTCACCCCTGTGTGCCTCTATATATCTCATAATATGGGATTATAAAACAGTGCTGTTATTCCTGTGGAGTTTGGTTATTTAACATTGTACTGAGCAAAGTTATCAGAGCAATCCCGACGGACCAAAATAACTCTTTGTTTCTGATGCAGTGTTTGCAAAATGGGAGCCAAAAATAGCTATTGGCTGGTTGGCTTGAAACATTGCTGACCTTTTAGCACACCCAGCAGAATCTGCCAGCACAGAAATCCCTGTGCTCTGGGTGTGCAAGCAAACCACCCTCTACTCATGTCTCCAGTATTTGACTCCTACTAAGCTTGGGTCACTCCTGTCCAGTCCCATTTGCTTCCAGTCCCCTTGTGACATGTGCTAAAGTGGAGAGAGGTGTCAGCTCCACCCGGGAAGAATGTGCAGTCTTCCAGGAGGGGAGAGGTCTGTAGGAGCACACCACCTCCTACCCCATTTCTGTGACAGCTTTAGGGAACCCAGAGCAAATAACAACTCTAAATGTGTTCTGAACAGTTTCCCCCTCCATACACAGAGACGGATCTGGACCTGGATTCCAGATGGAAGTCAGGAGACCATTCCTGATTGTGCTCCTGCAGGGTGTCCAGCTTTTTGCCTTGTATGCCCTCTTTTCCTCCCTGGCTTGCACTTCTCCATCCAGCTCAAGACTTTGCTGGTCAATGCACTGCTAAATACTTAACACCCCTGAAGATGCAAAGTGTGTTTGTTAAAGGTGTTGGTCAAAGTCTCATGAAGCCCTGATCTCTGCAACTCTTTTATTCCTGTATAACCAACACTCTAACTATTCTGTCTTCCTGTCGTTGAAGAGTCTCCCATGATTGTCCTAGAGTGTCTCAAAATTTGCCCTAAATCAGGACAGTGAACAAAGGCCATTTTATCCTCTCACTCTGAACCTACAGCTCCTCACCAAAAGGCAAGGACTTTGGAAATTCCTGTACAGATCTGATGCCCTCTTCTCCTCAGCCATGCAGATGACTGTGACAGAGTTGTCTCCTGCTCATCTCTATTCCTTCTCACAGTGCCTTCTGTCCATTATTACTCCTCACCATTCTCCCACCTTCTTAGCTAAGAGAAAATTCCCAGGATACACAGGAATGAAGGCACCTGATAAATTAGGGACCCAACTGAATGTGCAGAGACATCAGGAGCAAGTAAAGGCCTTACCCAGAGATAAGGGGAGATATGCTCCTTTTCAAAGGGGTCTGTTCCTGCCTTGATCCATGGAATCATCAGTGGGAAAGTCCAAGAGGCAGGGAAGACTGCCAGGCTGATGGAGTCACACTCAGAAAAGAAGCCTTGCAGCTCCAATTTTTCCCTAACCACTCTTCCTTGACTTGACACAAGGCACAGCACTTGGTTTGCAGGATACAAAGCAATATAAGACATCATCACAAGGCATGAAGTGAAAAATCTCTTTGCTGGCTCTGTTTGAAGAAAACATCTGCTCCTGTTAGATCTTGAGGGAAGCTCCAGACTGGACCCAGACCTCTGGTGATGTGCAGAAGTGATTGTGAAGAACTGAGAATGCAACACTGCTTTGAGTTTTGAGGCAGCCTTCCCTGCAGTGCACAGAGCTTGTGGAATGGAGAGGCTTGAAGAAATCACCTGTGAAATACATGAAAGCTTTTCCTGTGAAAACTGTGAATATTTGAAAGTTCACTCATTTAGGGGAATTTTTTACAGAGTAATACAATCTTGGTACAAGACACCCATCAAATTTCAAATCACTCCTGGCATTCTTTCACAAAATGGGCAAAACTTGATGCTTTCTTATGCATTATTCTCAGAAACTGCTACTTTAGACTAACATTTTTAGGTATAAAGTAAATATATTCTGACCTGTCTTAGTCAGAATGCTCTTAATGTTACATTTTAACACAAACAGGAAAAGACTGCAAACTAAACAAAAAGCAAAAAAGGGTCTTATAATCAGAAGCTTCAGCCAAGCAGCTTGAACAAAAGATAGCCTTAGCAGAACAGCCCAGAGCAGAATGCTGGTGGGCCTTTCCAAAGCCAATGCTCTCTGCAAAAGTATTCCTAAACCTGCTGTAGGAGTATAAGAGCAAGAAGGAGGAACCTGAAATTATTAATAAATTCTACTTATTTGGCTACTATATACTCTTCCTCTATACTCTAAGAAATGGACAGGTACTGGTAAGACACTGAAAACTATCTTACTGTTTACCTGCTGGGAAAGACTAGTCCTACTTTTAAATAATTTTCTGATGGTGTTGGGATCAGACTGGTTGTATAAGGGACATATCAGCACCAACCCCACCAGCCCACCTCAAATTTGTTTTTATGTAAAATAGACAAAACCTGTGGGAAGAGATGCTGAAAGCAGAAAGAGATCAGCATCTAGCCTGTGAAACTCAACCAGTTTCAAACCTGGTTTGATCCACATTGCTGCTCTGGATCACTGTGCAAAGTTATTACCCCCCATTTGACCATCCTGATGATACCAGTCAGAGATTCACTTGTAGAATATAAGCAGTAATGGGCAGCAGATAGATCTTCAATACAGACTGGGTCTTCTATTAACCCTTACAATGGTTATGACAAATTCTTCCTTTGCTCTTGATCACAAGTTGTTTTCAGGAATTATCTGCAAGGGAATCTGGCTCAGGCAACACTGATCTCAGATTTGACCAGCTTGTCTTTTGTTACTTCACATCCTTATTTTATCATTCTTCAAAGACAAATGTATTTTCCCTGTAACAAGACCATCTTGTAGAGGGTTAGCATAAAAAGGGTAGATTATTGGAGAATCAGGAGCAAAGCCCTTTGAGGCACTTGTGCAAATTGCAGCTGAGGCAGATGGTATTTAAACAGAACGTGTGGGCACAATTAGGGGGAGAAGAGAAGCCACAGAGGACCTGGAAGGCAGACTGACAATATCTCGTAGCCTTGGCAACACCTTCTCCTGATTGCCCACATTAAATGCAGAGGATAGGGCATGAAGGGGGTCACTAATCAAGTGCCATCTTTGATGACCTCCTTAATTTCTGCCATTCTGTTCTGAAGGGCTCCTGCATTTCTCTCAGACAACGGAGAAATGTTGTGCACTTGCCCAAAGGAGCATTGAGCAGCTTAACTACCACAACAAACCTCCAAGTTGCTCCATTAAATATAAAGGACACACAAAAGTTTTCAGATGTACCTGTGGGCAGGGAGGGCTTCCTTCCACTTTGCTCACTCCCTGACCCATGGTGATATGCCAGGTGACACCAGGCTATTCTCTTTGAAGTCAGTGGGAAAAAAAACAGACGTTCCTAGAGGAAGATCCATTTAATTTTTGAGATTTTGGATGTTTAAAATTAAGATAAACAAAATGTCTGTCTGCATAAGATGTGAAGGAAACTACATAAAAAACTTGTGGCATCAGGGTCTTGAGGGATTTCCACAAAAAAAATGAAAAGAACACATAAATATTTTCTCTCTACCCTCTCTGGCATAATCACATTGGGTATTGCATGGAAAAGCATTCATTTAGATGACAGAGAGAAGATGTTTTTAATTTGATGTCACTACATTTTAGAATAAAACTTTCTGTGACACCTGCCAACTTACCTAAAATGTGAAGCTTCAGAATTTTACCTACAAAAGTGCTTCTAAAGTTTGTCAGCTAAAGAAGGCAGTGAAAAAACAACCTGAACTCTAATGTAAGCAATTCTTATTACCCTGGAATTGTAGGAGGAGTAAATAAAAAGGAATATCTACTGCAAGGGTAATAAGCATTTAAGGGAAAAATGGGTAAATGTGGAGCTTTCAGAAAAATCTGAAAGAAAAAAAAAAGCAAACAGTTATTTTCAAAATCCTCCTCAACTTGCACAAAACAATTGCAGGGGATTCAGCTCCCTTTTGCAGGCTGTAGTCCCTGCAGGACCAAGCAGCCACTGCTCTTTGCCTCTGCTCTGGTACTTATGGTCCAGAACCTTCTGGCCAGCACAAGGGTAAACCTCTTACATGAGTTTTCCCCAGACATTTGTCTTTCTTCCTTCAGTGACATCTGTCCTGATCTGCTCCTTTTCCTCCATAAGCAGCACTTTTTCAGCAGCATGGATGAGCACCTTCTGCATTCCACAAGTCCCAGCTGGGAATTCTTGGTTGGCATCTGAGCTCATCTGAGATTATCTTCAGTGACACTTTGGCCTCACCTTTTAGGACTCTCCTGCTGCTCAGTTTTACATGTGCCTTACAGTGACTGGGGGATGCTCTGAGCACATCTGTACCCCTCACCCCATCAATACTTTAATGCTGTGCAGCCAGCTTCAAACAAAGCCTGTGAACATTCTCCAAGAGCCAATATGGCTGTAAACAACTCTTTTTCTCTCTCATTATGGACTATTGACACAGCTGTTCTCTTTCATCACTCAGACCATGGAGAAGAAGTATAATTTCCACATGAAAAGAACATTAATAAAATTTTCACCTCTCCTCACAAAACTGCTCTCCCATGTTAATGATCTGCAGGGAGAAATTTGAACAAGTGTCAGTGCTTGCAACATCTGGAACTTGAAAAACATTGGGATCCCTCCACAGGCAGCTGGGAAGGTGATGGGCAGGACAGCATGGGAACAGGAGCAGAGGAGGAAAGACTGGGAATATCTGCTACAGCTCAGAGCCTGGCAGTGCAGGGCTTTTTGTGGCTTAAAATCCAGGGGTGAACTGAGAGGTCGTGCAAGTCCCTGTGTCCGGCTTGCCTTGACATGGGAGCTCAGTTTCTCCCTCGCAGGAGTATCCTGGGCTGTCTCACAGGAATGGGGTAAGGATGTGAGCCATGGCAGCAGCGGGTGCTTGGCTGGCAAGAGGAGCTGCCCTGCACCAAAGTCACTGGGCAGCCAATGGCCAAAGTCACTAGGCAGCTCATGGCCAAAGTCACCGGGCAGCCAATGGCCAAACCCACTGCGCAGCTCATGGCCAAAGTCACCGGGCAGCCAATGGCCAAACCCACTGCGCAGCTCATGGCCAAAGTCACCGGGCAGCCAATGGCCAAACCCACTGCGCAGCTCATGGCCAAAGTCACCGGGCAGCCAATGGCCACTACAGCGAGGCCAAGCTGCAGCTCTGCTTCTGCAGGAGGAGCATCCGAGAGGCTCCATGCATCCCACTGTGCCTTCACTCTAACAGCAGCTCCCGGCAGAAAGCATCCCTTCATTCCCCGGGCACCTGCCCTGCCACACACATCTGTGCAGCATCTGTGTCTCTGTCCCCAAACCAGGGAAACGTGCTGGATCCCCCGGGAGCGGGAGCAGGGCCGAGCCGGCACCGTTTTCTTGATACCTTATCAGACTTTTTATTTTTAAAATATGAGAATAATATTTCTCTTTGCCTGAGTCGTGAGCGTTCTGGGTGGGTTTGCAGCCCTGCTTCTGGGAGAGCATCCAACGTCCTCTGCCGTGTTTGGAAAGGGTGGCTCCGCCAGCCCTGCTGTTGATGACATTGGCAGCTGCGGCAGATTTGGCCCACGGACCTTGCTCTCCTTGCTGATTTCCATCCCATCTCTCATGGTTTTTTCCACCCGACCTCCTCCCTCCAGGACAAAGATAATCGTCTCGCTGACTGCTCCTTGCTCCCTGCCTTGCTGTCCCCCAGCAGCTCGTGCCACGTGTGTCCCCACCGCAGCCACCACGGCCCGTTTTCCAGCGCTGCCACCAGCCGAGGGACGCATCCTGAAACCCGGCAGGAAGCTCCCCCTGTTCCCATCCCTCCCCAGCCGGGACGCTCCTGGTTTTAGCAGCTTTTTGCACGGTCGCGAAGGTAAAGAAGTCTCTCCCCAGCCCAGGACTGGTTCGGGAATCCCACATCTCTGGCTATAATGGTGTGAAAATGCCCATGAACTGGAGGGTCACAGCAGCCAGGGCAGCCCCATCCAGGCAGAGGCTGGGCAGGGACACAGCATCCCTAAGGCTCTGGGGGTAGGCACAGAGCAAACTCCAGCGTGCCCCGGCCAAGGAGCAGCAGGGAAGGAAGGAGACGTGATCCCTGCAGGTACAGTGCAGGGAGGAAAACCAGAAAAAGTGGGTTAGCTCCCACACCAATGGCTCTGCAAGCCCCCTGTGAGAGCATGAACATGCTGCCTTCCCGAGGGGCTGGGGCTGTGTCCAGGCAAGCACACACAGGGTGTCCAAGCCAGCTCTGACCATGTCCATGCTGGTGGCAGAAGTGTCCTTGCAGCCTGGCTGCTCATGGAGCCCACAGCCACTCCTGTTCGACTGGTCTCCACTGGTGTCAGTGCCTCTCAGTCAGACAAATCTTGAAGGGATCCACCTGGCCCTTTTCCCCACCCTGAGCTCTACAAATACACAAAATTTGAAGGCCAGGTTTTGTGAGCAGAAGATAACAGAAACCTCTTTGGTGTAGAAAAAAATCAATATTAGTCAGCATAGAAGTAAATGATGCTTTCAGTTCAGACTGCTGCTGCAAAGATGGTTTTTCTCCCTGGGTTTCTCCAGTCCAGCTGTGTCTTCCTGCATGGACACCAGTGCTTTCTGGGGATCAGCCCTCTCTCTTCACCACCTCCAAGGCTGGGCTGTGTGCTATCCTTGTCTGTATCAAGCAAACAGAAAATTCTCTGCTCTGTGTCCTCCCTTATACAATTTATAGGAGTATAACAGGAAAACAGACAATACCCTATGAAAAGATCATAAATCTCCTGTCATGTCTTTGCTACACCTCAGCACAAATTTAGCCTGATACCCTGAGTCCCCTCACCAGTGTAAGCAGTTTCCTGCATATGCTGCTGCTTTGAAAGCACCTAATTCTCAGATGTTTGTATTTCCCATGATAGCAAACCCAGCTGCTTTCTTTCCCCATTTTGGCACTCAGAGCTGAACCAATCTATTGTCCAAACAGCTGAAGTTAGCATTGCTGTCCCCCTGTTTAAGGGGCAGCCACTTGCCAACTGCTCAGAGCAGCTCAGCACCTCCAGGCTCATTCCCATTTGATGTGCAACAGCAGCAACACTGGAAGTCCCAAATCTGTCCTTCAGAACTGCAGAGGTGGCTTGGAAAAGTGGAGATACATTACACTGGGTGGGATTCAAAGATACATTTAAGTTCTTTTAAGTTTCAGTTAAAAAAAATGAAGCTTCTGCATCTAGAATCTGAGATTTTTAGAAAACAATGAATATTACAATCACAAGACCTAGCAACGCTGTCATTATTAACAGCCATTTTCTGAGAACACCAAATGGCTGGGCAGCCAAAGGCCAGGTTAGGAGATCTGTGTAGCAAAGGCGTCACCCTACTCACAAAAACATGTCTTTCATAATTCCTTTTTGTGTGCCAGTTGGAAGAATGCTCTTGTAAGGAAGATATTTACCTGGATTGCTCTACAGCTCAGCATCTGATTTCAAGCTCTGCTGCGGTTTTTATCCTTGGGCTCAAAGAACTGATGTTCCAACACTTTCTGCTTCAGTTCCCCATTTGAAAACTAAGGAAGTCACTGATCTCTCAAAATGGCCAAGATTCTAAAACTTTCTTTTATTTAAGTTTCCAAAGAACTTAGAAAAGTCACATAGACAGAGCTGTAAATTACAAAGTATTATTTTTATATGAACTTTGTCTTGAACCAAAATCTCCTCTTTGACTCACAGTCCTTAATTGACACTGGCACGTTCTTTCCTTCATGCCTTAATTTGCTTCAACATAAATTAATTAAAATGTAAATTAAATGATAGCTTGCGGGGAGATTGCGATTACCATAATTTCATCTTTCACTACAACATCCCATGGTACCTACAGGTCTGTGCAACAGGTATGCCAATTAATAGCAGACAATAAAAATGTCTGCAATCACTTACCTCTTTGCTGCAGATTATTCAGTAAATGTTGTCTTGCAAAATTAGTATATGAGTATCTATCCCAAATCTCCAGCTCCTCCATCAGATTGAGAGGGGAGAGGATGAGGTCTTCATTCATCAAGAAAAAGAGAAAGATGCCCAAGATATTAGACAAACCTTTAAGAAACATTACAAAATATTTTCCATGTGGTAAACAGATGGTTGATGAGATAGTTAAATGAAGCAGAATATTTAAAGTTTTCTTTTTTTACTGTGCCTTCACCAAGGTCTAGCTGAGAATGGGTCAGCCTCTCCACTATCCCTGTGTGTTCAGAGCCATTGAGTTCAGAATGTCTTTAGGCTGAAATTACCAAGTGTTATTAAAAATGTCAGTAATTAACTTGATTATTCCAAATCTGAAGACAGAGATAGGAGAGTCATGTTCTTGCTTGCTTACCTAGAAAAGGAAAACAAATTATTTCTAACAGAGACATGAAGAAAAAAATCACCAGAGCATTTCCAACAACTCTGAAAAACGTGCAGTTTATCAACAGCCATCATAAAATCCATAAGTTTGTTTGAAAAAAAAAAAAGCTAGTGGAAACTCAAGTTGTTTAGTGCCAGAAAAACTCAGAGCTTATGATCCTCACTGTCTGATAAGCCCTAGGAACAGCCATAAATCTGGCAGTGAACTTTCAGTAGGGCAACAGCCACAGCCAGGGCACTCAAAGTGTGTTACTCAGGGCCACTCAGGTTCTGAATACCTCCAAGGATGGAGACACCACCACCTCCCTGAGCAACCTCTTCTGGTTTTCAGTCACAGTCAAGGCTGAAATAATGGGAGAGTGGGAAGAAACAGCTGCTTTGTGTTCAAGACATGAAGAATCATAGAATTACAGAGCAGTTTGAGTTGGAATAGGTATTAGAGATCATCTTGTTTCAATTCCCTGCCATAGCCAGGGACACCTTCCAGTAGGCCAGGTTGCTCCAAGCTCCATCCAGGTTGGCCTTAAACAGTTCCAGGGATGGGACATCCACAGCTTCTCTGGGTAACCTGTGCCAGTGCCTCAGCATGCTCACTATAATGAATTTCTTCCTGTTTCAATGTGGAAAGAGGGGTTTTGAAATCCTCCCACCCCTACAGTTCTCCTTGCAGCCAGGGAAATGTGGTGAGTTTTCCCTGTGGGATGTGGGCTGTAGGCACAGCTGCAGCCTTTAGTGCAGGGCATGCAGGCAACTCCAGCCACGTCCCCAACAGCTCACCCAGAATAAGCCCTTGGTGTCCCTGGGTGCATGTGGAAAATCAGTTCTTGTGCCATGGTGCTACCTACATATGCTGCAATTTGTCCAGTCCCTGCAGTCAAACAAGCCTATTTTTGTAGGGCTGCTGAAAACATGACCCTTAATTACTGCCTTCAGCAGGGAGTGGGATTATCCAGCAGATGAGAGAAGCAGCCTTGCTGCTCTCAGGGATGACACATTGGCCGGCTGAACTCCAGTCAACAGTCCTGCTCTGACTCACAATTTGTGCCCTCTCCAAAAGTAATAGTGCTGTTTTTTAAATTTATGGAAGAGTTTATCCCTTGTACTTTTGTAATCAGTTCTTTCTTGGCTCTTTGCATGAAATGTTAAGAAAAAAAAAAAAGAAGGACTGGCTTTCATCCTGTGGCATGGTCACTGAAAATTCTTACTGCTGCTGTGGTATGAAAATGATGTACCTAGTCCTACAGAGATGGGACAGAAAGCTACAGAGGGCCTCAGACCTGTCTGTGTCACAGGCACCTCTATGGGAAGCAGAGCCAGACTGAGGAGTTACAGCCCATCAGAAGAACCTGCTCAGGGCAGAGGAAGGCAGGAAGAAGGGAGATTATCAACCCTTTTCAAATGGTGAATGTGTTTAGGCATTGCTAAGTCAGAGCAGAACACCTCCCCTTTCCAGCCTTTTAATGCATTTTGCTTTTGCAGTGCTTTCCCTTCTTCCCTGTTGCTTGCTCTTGGCCACTGGGTGACATTAATGTGAGTTTTTCTTAACTAGGACTCTCCTACTTGTGTCCCTGCACAAGAGTGGCTCCACACATGTCCTGGAAAATCAGCAATTTTTGTTTACACAGGGATTTTTTTCCATTCTTTAACTTTTCCAAATTGAAGTTTTGAAAGGTTAGACAGTGGAAAAAGGAAGATTTGGAAAAAATATCTGAATATTGTACTTTCCCTGGCAAGCATATGGAGGAAAAGTTGAGAGGAGGTGGTGATGAGGGTAGGGAGTGGAAAAGAAAAACTTGACTGAAAGAAAAAAAAATTATTTTGAAAATTGACAAGTAGAGACAAAATCAATATTTTCACATTTCCTGAAATTTCTCATGAAACTGCTGTTTTGCCAAAAATGAAACTTTCCAGTCAGTCCCCTCCCTTTTGTCACAGTTAAGTATATTTCCATTGGAAAATATATGTGTATCACATCCAAGATGAAGAACAAACTAATGCTGGAGTGCCATGTCCAGGGCACAGGATGGGAGTAGTGGGGAGCTGGGATAGAAAAGATGCTTATTATATTTGCAAATAGCTGCAGCATGGGACAGGCAAATCCGTGCTGGATCATAAGTGAGTATAAAGTTACCCCCCAAAAATCAGAGAAATATTCTGAAAAAAAGTAGGATGAAATTCAATTAGGAAAAATTTGAACTCTCAGCTACAGGAAGGAACAGGCTTTCCTGCTTTTAGGAGATAAGAAGCTACTTTGGCATCAGCTGGGTAGGAAAGGAGCTGAAGGTTTTAGAGGACCTTGACTGCAAATCAACATTGCTGTTGTAAAAAAGTCAGACACTGTACTGTGACACACAAACAGGATTGCAGCTGATAAGACACATGAAGTAACTCAAGTCTGTTTAACATCAGTAAAATTTTAGCTTCAACTACTGCATTCAGCTGGGAGGCATTTTAAGGTTTTGAATTCACTAGAGGGAGTTCAGAGGAGACAACAGCTGGGGCGAGCAAAGACCCAAAACCACAACTTAACCTTGGGAAGGTCAGAAGAGGTGGGTATGTTCTTCCTGGAGAAGAGAGGAAGAATTCAAAGGAAGTAAAGAAAAGAAAAAAAAAACTTTTTCCCCATTACAGCTGTGGGTAGAACAAAAATAATGTGCTCAAGTTACAGCAGGGGAGATTCAGACAAAACCCAGCAGAGCTTTGGGTTGGTGCAGCTGGAGCTGCTGAGCAGAGGCATGTGGCGTCTCTGTCTCTAGATATTTAACAAGAGATTGGACAAGTACTTTAAGAAATGGCACAGCTATGGCATCCAAGATGGCATCTTGTCAGTGCCCTTCCACCCAGTTTTCTGTGATTTTTAACAGTTCAGCAAGTAATGATTTTTAAAAGAGCTCCCAAAAGACTTGCAGCTTCCTGAAGACGCCCAGACCTTCTCTCTTTCTGCAACCTTTTCCCACTGCCTTGTATTTCCACTGGCTTCAGTGAAACGAGGGTTTGCTGGCTGCAGCTCTTGGACCACATCAATGACTGCTCACAGTCAAACATTTAATTTACCTCACAGCCACGCTCAGAGCCTTGGGAGTGAACAGCTATTTTTAAAGCCACCAGCCTGCCACACTGGAACGTTTGGTCATCAGTAGAGAGTGTGCTCGAAGAAATAATGACTGCCTTTTTATCCAGAGACTATTATGGCTTATGTTTAAAGTACACTAAAAAGCATGTTTCTGTGTATTTGTATGGAAGGTATATTTAAGGCAAATGTCCCTCCAACTCTACTCAATGAGCAAAGAGCATACAGAAATACTCCACTCCTGACATTTTAAAAGCTCTCTGATGTTCTTTTCTTCCTTTAACAATGGGGCCAATTTTCCTTTTCTGGCTGCCAGCCTGCCCTCACTTTTTCTTTTAGTATCTCTTGAAATTACCTTGACCTCATCTTTAAGCACTCCCTTCTCCAGGACACTGAGCTCAGGTGGTGTGGGAGGTGTTGCTGATAGAAGAATGAAAGAGCAGACATCACCATAAGGATGAGAATATTATCAGCACTTGCTCTAATGAGGACCCAGCAAACCCCTGGGGCCACCATTAATATTGATCCTCTCACCTCTGTCCTGTCCCTTCCCAGGACTGCAAATTTGTCTTTCTGGCCATACTTCTCCACAAAGGACTGACTGACTGACTGCCCGTGTTTGGGAGGGGACAGAGTATGGACCACATTCAGTCTCAGCACCTTTCCAGCCATCACCTTCATGGCACAGCTTGGTCTCTTGATGTTTTGCTGCTGACTTGACAGAGACAGATATAGATTGCTGCTGCCACACACTCACCCTCACCAAAGAGAGGGTACCCTCTTTTCCACAGTTGAAAAAAAAAGCTGTCTTCTCCTCTCACCTAGAGGTTTAAACACACCCACGAAAAATTAAGAGCCTCTCCTTGATAAAAAATAGAAAAGTCATCTACCAGCCCAAAACTGAGTGTGTCTGTGCCAAGGGAATTGCATTCCCATTTTGTAGGTTCAGGGCCAGAACAGCTCTCCAGCTACACCAGTTTCATTTCAGGCTAGGTCTAACACAAGTTTGTCACTGCCCAGGGACACCTGGGTGATGGACTTTGAGACCAAGAACAAGCAGCCATGGTCTACCTGTAACTGCTTCAGTAAATCACTGCACTGAGCTCATCTCCTCATCAGTAAGCCCTGAGAGAGCTAAAAAAAAAAAAAAAAAAAAACAAGGCTTCTAAAAAAAATGGCATAGCCCTGAAGCTGGTGAAAGACTTCTCCTTTACCATCACTGTGAATGAAAATCTCTATTCCTCCCTCTGACAGCAAACACCATTGATCCAACCCCATCAGCACAGCTCACTCCTGCTACAGCAAAGGCTTCCCTCTGGGCAACCATCCCCACTGGCTCCTGGCCTGATTTTTGGGTCATGGCTATACCTGAAAGACAAATCAGATTCAAGTAGGGTGTTACTTGTAAGTGGAATCCCCACTCTTAAATATCTCAACTCATCTCAAGTGTGTTATGTTAAAACAGAACAGGACACTGAACACAGAATAAAATGTCTCATGCAGAAAAACAGGTAACTGCTATGGAAAAAGCTATTCCTGGGTAATTCCAGACCAGCTCTGCACATACCAGTGGCCTTGGAAAATGGCACATTTTTTTTGTGAGGTGTCAGGAGACCCAGCCCATATCCATGAGACTGAAGAAACTTTGTAGGCCTGGAGGAGAAAGGTTCTGCACCCTCTTAACTCATAGCCATTGCACTTCTGAAGGCACTCTCCTCATAGTAATTAGCAATTCCCACCTTGTCAAGGCTCAGACAAGTCAGGTATTCAATTATTTCAACATCCTGGCCCTTCTGAATTACAGCCTAGGGACATTGTCTACAGGCAACTCCTACAGCTGGTTCACCTTCCAGCTGGTTCAAAGGAGCAAGGAGAGCTGGAAATTTAGCTGGTTCTGCAGCTGTGGTGTGCCAGCAGTGGGACCAGGGGTAGCTGTCTCCTTTCTAGTGGGAAATCCCTGCACATGTGGCTGCCACTGATTTGGGGCAACTTTTTGAGCCAAGTCAGCTCCAGAGGGTCTGATTTTTGTATTTTGGGAGATGTGTGCCAGCAGTTAGCATAGCCATGAAACTACAGACGATGATGGAAGAGGAGAGATCCAGACCCAGAGATCCAGACAGGTCTTCACAGCTGCACAGTCACTTTGCCCTGCCCTCAGCTCTCAGGAGGTGCTCGAGATGCAAACATGCCCAACAGTGTTGTGGGCAGTAGCCCCACAGATAGGAAGGAGGCAAAAGACCTTGAGAGACTGGCAGATCCACAGAGGATGTATGGTGTGGGGTAACATTACACCGTGGGTGACAGCAGACATGTTTTGAGGAGATTTGAGCAATGAGACTTCTGTAGGTTGATGAATCATCTCTCTTTCCAGTAGACAGAGGCAACACCCCACTCCTTAGAGCTCAAATTAGGGCTGTGAAAATAGCTGAGGTTTTTTGGCTTTAATCCCAAATCAAAATATTTTAAGAAATCAGAACAACCTGAAAAAAAATTGTTATTCTTTTGGGCTAAGTAGGCTGGTTTGAGCCACTCATCTCTCTCCTTCTGCACGGTGATACTGCAGAAATATTTGTGTATAGAAGCACTTATTTTGGCTCACTTGAAGAAAAAGGGAAAAAAAATAAAATAAAGAAAGAAAAGAGAGGGCTGTCTTCCCCCTTGCTACAAATAACTTCAGGAGACTTCCCTCCCTGAGCTCCTCACAGCAAGTGGTTGATGTCCTGGAGCTCTTGGCCCTATCAAGGTGTTACCATGGTGCAGATCAGTGTCAGGAGCACTGGAGGCAGGGCTAAACTCACAAGTACACAGGAGGTGATGGCAACCCTGTAGGGTGTCCAGAGAGGGGGAGAAATCAGCACTGAGCCCGTGCCTTAAAGGAGTCCCTTGCTCACTCATCCAAAGACCAGTGGGGTTTGTACTGCCAGGACCAGGAGCCATCACAAGGTGACTATACAGGAGCTCTGCTGTGAAGAAGTCAGAATTGAGCCACCTGAGGAGGAGAGCTTGTCAGTACTGGGCAGGAAACCAAAATTCTGCTTTATAGAAAAAATCCTATTTAAAAGTCTTAAAAATAGACCAGGTTTCAACCAAAAATTTGAGTCGAATTCTTAAGAAAGAATTTTAGGGCATCTGTTTTGATATAAAAGCCAAATTTGAGAACAAAGCCTTTCTGACCTCTTCTCCATCCTCAGCAATTTCACTCAAGTAATATCAGACTATCAAAATAGAGTAATTTAAAAAAAACTGTTCCTGCAAAAAAAATCATTTTTCTGGTGGAAAACCATCTATTAGTACTTTTTCCAACTCAGTCTAGAGCTAGGAGTTATTTGGTGTTCTCTGTGATGAACTGGGAACCCATGACAAATGCATGCATATGACCAAGTCCACAGGAAAATATTACTATATATTACTATATATTAGGAAGAGGGAAAAATAGTTACAAATTTTATTTGTTTTATCATGGGTTCTGGTTATTTTTATGGAGTAATAGGATGCTGGCAATATGATTTTTTTTTTTTTACATTATTAAAGCAAAATTCAGAAAGCAGTCCTTAACTGGTATTTATTAAAAATTGCTTTAAGCTTCTCCTTTAAAATGTAATTGAGTTTTAAATTTGAGGTTTCTCAAAGAGGAAAAAAAGCTCTTTAAAAGCTATTTACATTGTTTTCAGAGAAGTGTGATTTCTACCTTGTCAGCAGGCCCTTATGCTCTCAGGCAAGGCTTGCTCCAGTTGGAGCTTTGCAGTCCTGTCACTTCAAGACTGAAAAAGGGCAGTTTCTTCCCTTCTAACCATTCCAGTGGTGGCAATGGATGGTTAAAACTAGGGGAACAAAATAATTTTTCTTCTAAAGTCCATCACACTCTGGTGCCTTCCCCTAAAGCAGTGACCCTCTGCATTGGTTAAATTAATTGATCCCTCAGGGCCCTTTTATCTGCATATCCATCACCTCCTCTTGTCCCAAGCATTGCTGTTCCCCTCAGATCTTGAATGGTCCATGCACCTCCTCCCTGGGCACCAAAACGCCTTCCTGGCCCTTAATTTCCTCACCTGGAAGGCACATCCACACTCTGCTCAACCTGGCCTCGTTGGTGTTGCTGTGTTTGGGACTGTCCATGGATGCCACAACCATCTGTCCCTCTTTTTGGTCCTTGGGGGACCATGCTGGGGAAGGCACACCACACCTGGGGCCACCTTGGCTCCTGGCTCCTCTCCCCTCACAGGCAGCCTGGCCCTGGCTTCTCCCTAACACAGGGAGCACATTGGGAATGCCTTTCTGTCAAGAGACTGCCATACACAGCACCAGTAAAGTCTGAGTTACACACAATTTTGAATTGGAGGAGAAAGGAAAAATATTTAGCAAAATTATGTAACTGAAGTTCAAAAATAGCCTATTGCCATCTGGTTGTGCTATTTTGACAACCAAAAAACCCTTAAGTCTTTATACAGCTAGATATACTGTTTGCAAACTCAGCCAAATTTTTTACAAAATGTTGAATTTCACATGCTGGATTTACCTCTGGAGTTTTTTGAACCAGCTTTGCCTGTGCACGAGCCATACCCAGTCATACAGCTCCATTCCAAGTCTGCCATTAATATTTAAACACCCTGTCATATTCCTGTAAAAGCAAATACAAAATGTCAGGAGTCTGCATTAAAAAAACCAAAAAACTTTAAATAGAGTAAAATATAAAATTTAATAATAATAATAATAATAATAATAATAATAATAATGATGATGATGCAACTCTCTCAAACATTGTGGATGAATCCCCAACCTGCTGCCCTGCCTCCATTGGCCATCAGGAGACAGCTATTTTAGCAGCCCAAGCTGTAATGGAAACATCATTCTCAAGCTGTTCCATTTGCTAAAGCAACTGGGAATTGCAGAGAGCCTGAAACAGTGCCCAGACATGACCTTCCCTATTAAACAGAGGACAACTTCATGCCATCTGCACCCAGCTGAAATGTCAGCATGGAAAGGAGCATCGCCCTTAAACTCCTCCAGGCCACAGGATGGGGACAGAGCCCAGCCCAGGGTGGTGGAACAGCGTGTCAGGAGCTGTGGCTACCCAGCCTGTCCCAGGTCAGCCACACAGCAGCCCTGCTTAGGTCTATTATAACAGTGACTACTAACCTTACCAGCAAATCCCAGGAAACTGCCTTCCTACAGCTGCAATTGAATCTCAAAAGTTGTGCCTCAGTGAGAGCAACTTGTGTGGAAACCTTTGGAATCCAACATCAGTTATGTATTCTTCAGTATATGGAAGAAAATAAAAATGTTCTCAAATGAATTCCTCTATCACCTAGCCTGAACCTGCTCCCTGCAGCAGGGATGAGGGGCAGCAGCCTGCCTGCTCAGCTCTCAGATTGGCCCCCACAGATCTGGGATAATGATTTCCCCAACCAATACACCAGGGAAAAACTCTTTCCCTTCAGCAGTTTTATGTGCATTGCATTTCAGCCTCATTTCATAGGGTTAATTATCCCTGAGTTGCTTCCTCTGTACCACTGGCATTACACACATATTGCCTGCCCTGGTGCTTGGTAGTCCTGAGCCCTTTCCACACTTGCCTTAGCTAGGGACATGGGGTGGTCTCAGCATAGCCCTCTGTCACTTCTGAAGACATCATCCACCTCCACTGATGCTCACAAGTGCCCAAACCTGGCCTGAGGCAAAGCCTGAGACCCACCCATTTGACTCCAGGAGCCTGACTGAGGTGGCAAGTTCAAGATGACAATTCCAGCTGACAAGAAATTTTAAAAAAGAACAAGGTTTTATACTGGTATTTCTGACAAAAAGCACTAAGCAGCATTTTTTTTTTGTTTTAAACTGATTTTTTTTCTTGAAAAGAGAAAGTCAAGAGGTGAAGAACCAAATGGTCAGACAGAAGTTTCCCTCCCTCCATCTGTCTCCATAACGTGCAGCCTTCACAGTACATCTCCCTAAAGGCAGAAGAGGGGAGAATCCAGCATACCAATAAAATGTTAAAATTAAACAACCAAGAACGGACAAAGTACATAATGTGCTCATGGAACACCATCTTCTCAGCAAATGCTCCACTGCTGGTGGGCATTATTAAAATTCTTGATGAAGTTTCTCCTTTGGTCCAGGACAAAGTCTTCTGTCAAGCCGGATAGCTTGGTTACCCTCAGAGCTTTCTAGTCCCCTCTGCTTTTGAAGGGCTTGGTTTTGTTTCAGAAGGGAATCACCTCTTCCCTGTGGTTTCAGGCCAGATGCACATCAGCTCCATGCTCTGTCACCACTGTGTACAGTTCTGTAAGGCACCATCATCTCGTGTGTGTAATTAAGACAAACGAGCAGCAGTTACCAGTGCAGAGGTTAATGGCAATTCCATTCACAGCACGGGCAGCACAGTGGAGGTGGAGAAATGCAGTCACACACAGTCATCCATCACCTCCAGCCTGCTCCCAGGGAAGGTGGATGTGCAGAGGTGCTGTCTTCCCTTAACTGCTTTGAGTGCTTTGGGATGGGTGCTGAGCAGGGCACCACAGCCAGAGTTATGCTGAGGGATCCCTCTCTCTTAACCAACTCTACAAGGAACCTGCTTCTACTTTCCAGACCACCGTTTGGTGCCTAATATTAGGCAGGATGATCTCAGGCCATGCACAAGGCTCAGTCCCCTGTCTCTCCCTCTATTTCCCAGCAGGCAGGATAGATCAGGAAACCTAACATTTAACTTGCAAGCTGTCAATTTACTCTATAAGGTACTCAGAAAGGACAGGTCCCCAGGACTGTCATTCTAATGTAGTTACCAATGTGATTTCCAGAGAACAATCAACTCAGGAAGGCAGCAGCCACCACCTCCAACCTGCAAACTCACAGAAAGCATTTCTGGAGAGAGGCTCTTTGTACAGCCTTTGTGATAGGGAAAGAGAGGTCCTACCACTGGTATAAGCTATCAGTGATGGGGGAATTTTCACTTATGCTTCCCAAAGTAATGAAATTCTGTACAGATTTGTGTGTTTAGCCTGGAGGCATTAGAGTAGCATCTGAGCAGTCCTGGGACAGGTCTGGGTGATTTGGGATGTTTGTCAGGTTGCACTATTGCTTGTTGAAAGGTTGCAAAAGAAGTCAAGCTTGAAGCAGGTTTCACATAGTGGGAGATCAAAGGGTATTTGAGGAGAAATTGGAAGAGCAGGGGGTGCTGACATTTCATTTTCCAGTCAATTGGACATGTGCTGAATTCAAAGATGCACCAAGACTCTGCATTCCCCTGCTTACCAGATACTGAAGACTTAATTTTACTTTTCAGCATCTGATGAGTGTCTCATGAGACTGATGAATTCACAGCACTTTGTTAAGGGCTTACTGGAAATACTGGTATTTTTTGACCATCAGTCAAACTACGGTTACAGCTGCCCTGTGAGGCAACAGTAGCAAGACAATGAATTTGTAAAACCAATTCATAGAAGTATACCAGAGATTTCTCATGCAAGAAGGCATCCTATGACATTCTTCAGGATGTCCAGAGACTGGAAACAAGGTAGGGGGTGAGCCCACCTCCCAGGAAAATCTGCTTTGAGTTGTTCCAGACTGTACCTGTAGCTTTTGCTGAGCAGAGACAAGTTGTGCAATGTGAGTGAGACACCAGAGCTCACTTAGGCAGGTGAAGTCTGGAAAGAAGTAACAGCCTTCCTGGAAGCTGTGGTCTTATATGTAAAGAAACTTGTGGATTAAAAACCATTTTGAAGATCTTCCTGGAGCTGACACTGCCTACATGTCAATGGGAACAGACTTGGCTAACTTCTCATGTGTGGTAGGAAAATAGACAGCTTGGCTGCTGTTAGGGGTTAGGAGCCTGCAGTGAAGTTTCCCAACTGATCAGCAGGTTTTAAGGAAAAGAGTTTCTAGACAGGAAAAAGAACCTCTTTTAAAAAGAGGTTTAAAAACCTCCTTTATTATTCCAGTTTCCTGCTGCTGGCTCTTGTCTGGCATGTGCAGGCAGCCTGCAGAATGCCCAGTGACCCTAGCACAGGCATTGCCCCACACCAGCCAGGGACATTACACAGGGCTTGTTCAATTGTCCCAACTGGGACCTCACCCACAGGCTGGCCAGGAGCCCAGGCTGGCAGCTCTTCCATTTCCTTCACACAGACTTCACCCACAGTGGAACAGGAGGCTGCTCCCAAGCCCTGGGAACAGCCCACTTCAGCACAGCCTCTCCCTGATCCTGTCAGGAGACTGTAGGGCAGATGCTCCCTGCCTGCCACCTCCTGGGAAAGCCTTGGGAAGCCTGTCCCTGCTCTACTTCAAAAAAACCCTCCACACCCACAAATTGCATGAGAAATGGTCAATTCCTGTAGAAACAATGCCTACAAGGAAGAACCAGTCTTTACTGTAGGCTGGTGTCATCACTGAGGAGTTTGTCTCAGACTCACAAAGACAGTATCTCCTTTGTGCCAAACATTCAGAAGCCTGGGAAAGTCTCTATTTTGATGCCCACCCTAAAGAACAGGGTCAAGTTGGAGATAGCTTGATACAGAGAGCTGCAGCAAGGCTGGTGGATAGAGCTGTAGCAGAGAGCCTTGGTTGCCTCTGAGAGAGTACACATTCAGGAAATATAGGAAGGGAAACAAGTTGGACTCATGCCCTGTTCTGATTCTTTGTGTATGAGAAGCTGGAAGTATTTTGTTTTCTGCTTTTCATACTTAAAAGAAAAGAATCCAACATCAAGTTGTATTTTGGCAGAGGTCTCCTCAGAAGATCTAGAGAAGTAGAGTGGGAGGTTTTGCAGCTTCTAGTGAAATGGGGAGAGGAGGAGGTGTTGAACTGCAAAGATTTTTTTCTTCCAACTGTTGGTTGGGAGTGGAGTTAGATAAATGTTAGCTAAATACAGATTGCTTAAAACATTTTGTAGGAAAAGCAATTTGAGTTGAAATTCATCAGCTTTTACTTGCACTGTCATAATACTATTAATTCTTCAGCAAAGAAAAAACAAACAGGGTAGACAAGACCTGAATTGCTAATGTAGAAACAAGAAACAAAATAATTTTTGTACCATCTTCACACAAAGAAGATGACTGAGTGCCCATTTCTCCTTAACTTTGCACATTCTTTGCTACTTCTCTTACCATAGGCATGAGATAAAGGATCACATGGGACTTAGACTTCAACCCATTGCAGTACAAGATGCCTCATCCTCTTCTCAGGGGACTCACAGTGCACAGGACCAGGGGGATTTCTGACCTGACAGTGGCAGGTGTTTAGGAAGTACAAGTATACAGACTGGGCAAAACTGATTTCTCAGGCTTAGAAATACAGATGAGGATTGGAAGCTCTAGGTGGAGGACAAAGCTGACAGCTCAGCCTGTCAGAAGGTATCTCTTAGATGGAGAAAAAGCATTCTGATGGCTATTTATGATCCTTGAACCAGTTAGTGGTCCCCTACTGACTGACCCTAAACAGAAGTCAATATGATGAAGAGAAAGCCTGGAGAAACAGACTGATTGCAGATTGGTTTCCACTATGAACCTTCAGGAGCACCAGCTGGAAATCCAGCTTGGGTCATCAGCAAGGTTGAGAGAGCAGTGACCTGCTCAGCAGCAGGGAGCACAGCCAGGAACAGGTTGCACCACACTGAGGAACAAGAAAGTGATGAACCTCTGAGACACCCTGGCTGAAGGAAGAGGGGACACTGCCCTGCCTCTGAGTGACACCAAGACACAAAGACCAGCAACAGGTGTAAGATTCTTGACATGGACTAGGCTGTTGGAATCGTCCAGCAGTATCAATAAACAAGAAGGGTGCAGACAGAAAACAGAGACAAGTGCTGTCATATGGAGACAAGTGCTGTCATGTCATCAAAGACTCTGTTACAGCAAGATTCCAATGCCAAACCTTCCACAGACGAGGTGACTGCACGAATAAGAACAGATAACAATGAAATAAGCAACATCACTGGCCATAACAATGAAATAAGCAACATCACTGGCCATCAACAATAGGGAACTGTTTCATACATTAGAAATAAAGACAGGAACTTTGCCAGTGAATCACTGGCAAGCTCTCACTTTTCTCCCCAAGAAAAATTAAAAGTGAAATATGTATTACCANCATAACAATGAAATAAGCAACATCACTGGCCATCAACAATAGGGAACTGTTTCATACATTAGAAATAAAGACAGGAACTTTGCCAGTGAATCACTGGCAAGCTCTCACTTTTCTCCCCAAGAAAAATTAAAAGTGAAATATGTATTACCAGAAAAATTTTTTTACAAAGAGCTTGCATAAGTTCACCAGGCAGTATTGCCAGGAACCCAAATGCTTCTCCTACCCCCCAAGTAATTGTGCAAAAAGCAAATAAATAAAGCTTCTAAGATGCATAAGAAAACTTGAATTCCAGCCCTCAGACAACTTATCCACATGGGATTCAGTTCTCAATAATGTATGCCAGACACATGCATGTGAATATTGCAGAGTTTTGTGATTTCCCGAGGACAGGAGATAAAAGGCAAAAATTATGTCAAAATACCATTGGAGAAGCCCTCATGAAAATAAACAGGCTGCTCTGAATTCCATCACTATTAATAGAGAGAAGAAAAAGACTGAAGAAAAGTATGTTCCAGATTGAAGCTGCAAAAGATCAGCTAGAGAAAAAGCTAAATGTTATTGACAGCTTTGCCCAGGAACATGAGATGGCAAGCACAAAGGAGTGCATGATATCCCTCCCAAACCTCAAGTTGCAACCACAGTGACTCGATCACCACTGACATGGAAATGAAGGACAAAGAATACTTTAAGCAGACCTTTTAATTCATTATGTTGAATAGATATTACTTGAATCAAAATTCATTTTTATCATCATAAAGGTAGAATTTTATATTAATCATGAGCAAATATCACCTTAGAGGATTTCTAAGTGACTGCCAACAAGTACAGACTTAGAGACCACACACCATTATATCCCTGCCATTTTCTCTCAGCAACTCTGTAAAGGCATCTTTGAAACAATGATGTATCTCCTTAGCTGAACCTGGGAAAGGAATCTACCCCAAGGATGGGGAAATTCAAAATTTCTTCGGCAGGTTTAAACTACAACAACAATCAGAGTGAAAGCTTGCTGTTGCTTGTTCCAAGGCAATCCTTCTGGCACTAAGCAAAGCCCACAACACTGTCAAGAACAGGCTTCCAATGCAACCTGGGTTTTGTCCTACTCTTTCATTGACCATATTTTCCACATCCTTTAAACAAATGGAAGAACAGCAGCTATCATGTGACCATTTCATATTGGCTCTCAGAAAGTCTTTGACAGGGAAGACAGACACTTCACATGGCAGATGTCTGACAGCAGAGCAGTCACCACAGGTCACATGGAAGGTCCATCCAGCCCAATAAGGTCCTGGCTCCAACAGCAGCCAACAGGAGATGTTTAGGGAAAGATCACAGGTATGGAGCATGCATAGAGTGATTTATTCCCCCCTCCCAAGGTGTTCTACTCTCATTTCCCACCCCAAACACCTATAATTTTACTGAGCCAGAAAACCACCCTCTCATTTAATTGCCGTCAGTGGATTTTAATTTTCCTTGACTACCTACTCACTTTGTGAGTCCTCATAAAATTATCATCTACATCCCTTGGCAACACAATTCACGGATCAACTGTGTGGAAAAAATTAACCTCTTTTACATTTTGAGGCAACCTCCTGTTAATTACACTTGATGGTCTTCAGTTCTCACATTGACAAGAGAACGGTATGACCTTCAGACATTCAGCTCTTCCATTGCCTCCTGTGATTTCATAGACTTCTCCTATATTCCCCATTTCTCTCTTTCAGGCTTAAGATTTGTGATAAGCTAGAAATATTTAGTTATCTAAATCTAGAGGAACCATCCAGACACCTAGAAATGTTCAGTGCTACTACTGTGTAACAAGACCAAATGCTTTTCCTTCTCTGTGCTGGAACCAATACTCACTCCTTAGGAGGAATTGGCCTTTCTCATGGCAACTGCAGTTCTAGGTTTGAAACAGTGATCTGGTCTTATCTAACAACTTTTATATCCTGAGTGATAAATAGGATCCTGAGTGATAAATAGGATCAACAGCCTAGCTTGAACAAGCCAGCAGCAAACAAAATCTTAAAATCAGAGGGAAAAGAAGTCGGTTTGTCCTCAAAGGACCTCGTAGAAACAGGATTCTTGAGATTTTCTGATGCATTTACTTAGCTTTTCAGCAGTTTTCCTAAATCTGGTAGCTTCATCCACTGCAGATAGCACTTTTGGGGTTTTTTTTTCCCACTATCAGTAGTGGAATTACAGCACTAAGCTGCAGCTCTTTTGTAGTGCACTAAGCAGAGGTCAGAGTGTTAAAGGAAAGGTAAATCCAGCCAACAGCAGTGAAATAGCTTTTATCATGAATGCCTGCTGCAGGTGTTCAGAATAAAGTGGTTAGGCAGAACAAAAACTGCTCAGATCTTACAGTGCACAGGTCCAAACGCAGCTGTACAAGCAGCAGGGGAAGGAAAAAATCGCCTTGGGTGTGTCCTACAAAACTTAGGCAAAAGGGTCTCTGAACAAACCCTGTTATAGGCAAACCCCAAGTGAAAACCAGCCTAGTGTCATCCCTGCAATATAAAAGCAAAGACATCAAGGATTTTATACTGGAGCAGGTTGAGAAAACAAAAAGCATTTGTCCATTTTAGGACTGCCTGGCAGGGAGAAGCTCTGCATCCTACATCTGGCAGGTGAGATATGTGTCAGGATGACCAGGGGGATGGGCTGAAGCTCAGCAGGCGCATCAGAACCAAACTGATCTCAAGTAAGACAATCCCTTCAGTATCATCAAGGGTCTTACATGCTGCCTGAACTTTCTGTGTTGCTAGAGCCTCCTTATTACAGCTTTTGGGTTTTGAGATGTCTCAATCCTGTGTCCAATCTCATGACACTCAGTGTAAATGATACTGTAATAAAAAGAGTCTCAGCTGTTCACATGGCCAAAGAAAAGGCCTAATTTTATTTATCTGTAAAGTGTTAAATATAATCCTAAAAACACCCACCTTTTTGCCTTTGAATTGGACCGTTAACGTTACTTTGACTTCTGTCTCCTGGTATAGCATTAGGAAAGCAAAGAGAGCCAATTTTAAAACATTTTCTACTGCAAACTTATATAACTTCACAAAATAATATTGCTAGACAACTTTGCGTGATAGTTTCCAGATCTGTAAGCTTTTAAGTAGCAGTCCAAAATTATTGTCTCCCAATATTGCCTGACTTTGGAGGAGCCTTGCCAGTTTCTATCAGCCAAGAAATCTGTTCCTTGGGCTCATTCACAGAACATTCTGAGCATCTTTGGCAAAACATTTGGTTTGAGGAAGAGAAGAAGTAGTCACTCTGAAATAAACTCCGAAATAAGTATATAAGCAGCAGTAAGCAAAATTCTACGGCAAATTCATTTTCACCGGGATGAACCAGTACCAAAATGTCTACAACCTGGCATTTCAACATCCTCATGCCCCTAACACAAAGCAAAATAGAGAGTCTTGTTTTCTCATCCCAAGGTCATCTGTTCCACCTGCCCTTTCACACCAGAGCTTTCAGCATCTTTATACACACACATCCCCCCACTTAGAACTTCGCTTCAGTTCTCCCTCCCTCTGGCTCCTCCTGCCCTTACAGAGCATCAGAGAGGAATCTCTCTGGTCTCCAGAAGGTCCAAGGAGCATTACCCACAAGAAAACAAGTTCACCTCACTCTAACACTATCACAAAGCACAAAATAAAGTCATCAGAGATGCCTCTTTGTTGGTTTGCTTTACTAATTACTGCACACAGCTGTGGAGAAATCCACCCTAGTTAAGGAGTTTTGTTGGCTCACATATTTCAGCTGTAAACCATCAGCTGATCAGAAGTATTTACTTATCATTAGCATCAATTAAATAGTAACTTTAAGGAGCTCTTAGTGACACACCAAAAAAAATTGTGAAGGGATTTCACCTGCTCATATATCACTTCTCACCTTCCAAAAATAATGTGGCTTTAACGACTCCTCTTCAGTGGGGCTCTTTGCTGCCCACTGCCAGTTACACTCTGTTTTTTT
>VZTT01026347.1:200687-236118 GCA_013400855.1 Buphagus erythrorhynchus | reverse complement strand
TACCTTTTGTTTCCAAGGTACAAGAAACATCCTTTCAGGGGTCAGCAGCCTGCTGGGGATCATAAGTGTGCAAACTGAAGCTTCAAATAAAGTCCATGCATCGCTGAGGTTTTATCTTCAAGGGATGGGGTAAGGCCCCAGGAGGGGTGATTTTATCTGCTGATATAAGAGTGGACAGAGAGATCTGCAAGCTGTCCCAGGCCAGTATAGACTCGGGCTTTAAAAGTCCCATGTGGTTAAACAATGACTCAACCTGATCTCTACCTTGTCTGTCAACACTCACCACTGCTTTACATCCATACCATTGCTAGAGCACAACTAAAGACCACAAGAAGGAGTGGAAGTGAACAACGTTAATTTAGAACACACCACAGCTCACTCAGCTCCTGCGCAAAACAGAAGATCTTGAGGCAGTGCATACTTTATGACTTCTTACAATAAAACTTAAGCATAATTCAAGTCTTTTTTTTTTACATCACCTGCAAAAGAAGAATTAATTGGAGGAGCACAGACTGAACATTAGCAGGCCCTTAAAAGCCTGTGTTGGATTCTTTTGCACCCAAGTCTATTCAAAAGAGTAAATGCAAATATACACATAGGAAGCAATACTTAGATGCACATTTCCACATATGTGTATAAATATTCAGTAGAGTGCTCCTCTTCTGTGGCATCCTTTTAAATACAGCATCACTTTAAAACCCCTCATGAGTTGAGACACAGACCCAGCTTACCTTCGTACTTCCCAGCTTCTCTTCACCTTTGGAAACCGAATCCTCCTTGCTGTCTCTATGGTGACAGTGACGTCCACGTCCCCCTGATGAGATGGCTGCTGGCACGCACATCAGGTGCCAGAGCAAATCTGTCAGCAATAGAAACCTCTCCAGCTCCTCCATGGGACACGATGCTCTTCTCCACCACTCAGTCAGACAAACAACCTGGAAAAGAAAACAGTGTTAAGCCACCATCCTATGCCTAAAAGAGTGGGAAACAATCTAAAATATTTTTTTCCCCTTCANATGATGAAAACCTCCTGTAATGTCCATCCACCTGGCACAGAGAACCAGCAGTGACAGAAGAACGTTTCTTAGCACATGGTTAGCAAGCAGCAAGAAGGGAGATTTTTATCGAGTGCTAAGTGAGAAGCACCAGGTGGGACCTGCAAAGGTGTGCCTTTCAGGCAACCACAGAAGGTGGCTCCAGTGACTTTCTCTCCTTAGGAGAGACACAGTGAGTCACTGGGGTTGCAGAACACCAGCTATTATATACAGCCCTTGTCATATTTTATGATGTTCTACAACCTAGTTGTTGAAACACAACCCCATTGTAGCACGCTGTCCTGTAGCACCCTTTAGGCACAGCAAAGGATGTTCAGTCCCCACTAGCTCTTCCCTTCTGACTGCCCAGATGGGGGAATATGTGCCAGGGAAACAGCTTTGGCTTTCTGCCACAGTCCACTGCCAGCACCAGCTGATACTGCACACTCTGTAGATGCTCTAGATTTTCTTTATATTTGAACCATAACTTGTAAGTTTGCAGCTGAAGATGTCTGCCACTGCTCTATGTCACTGCAATCCTGCTCCCCAATGCAGGGGAAGGGATAAAGGTGTTTGTGGAAAAAGGCCTTGCCCTGGGGATTTTAACTGTGCAAGATACTCTAGTGCAATCAGCTAACTTAAAATTCTTCTCTGATAAAGTCATCCGCCCAAAACTTAAGGGTTCTATTCATCCAGATAAATATTTGGAAAATGAAACACAGGCACTGATTAGTCCCATGTTTCCCTACGTTTTCATGTCCATTTTCGCTGATCAGACAAAAAAGAAGTAGTCCATCATCTTAAAGATGAAGATTGCAATGGCCAAGCATGTTAGTTACAATCCAGAAAAGCAATAATAATACTTTTTAAAAGCAATAAATACAATAGTATATGACTAAAATTTGCACTGCTGTAATGCATGCTAAAGGTCTAGTCCCCATAGTGGGTTACTGATGTACCATACCTACTGTTTGGAATTGTTTCTCCCTGTGTTTTCTTGTTCTTAATTATCTATCACCTCTTTTCTAGTACTTGGATTGTATATGCTTGGAATTAGAGAGTACTTGTTGCTCTGCGTACTGCCCTTCTCATGCTTGGTTGCTGGACCCTGCCTGAGACTTTCGATGCTAAAATAATATAAAAACAAGGCAGTTTGAGAATAAATCAAGGAAAGTCCAAAACAAGACAGTATTACAAGAGTTAGTTGCATATATAACCCCTGAGAAGTGAGAACTGCATCCAAATGATGCAATGCCTCAGTCTGTATAATTAGTAGGCACAGAAATCATATTTTCATCCAAAGCAATGGAGTTTTCTCTGTACTTTCCTCCCCATGGGAGCACCAGTTATAGAAGTGCTGCAGCAGCCAACAGATTTGTCTTTAAAAAACCACAACAGAAGCAGAAGCGCAGGAAGATCTGTTTCTCCTAGTTTGTACAGGACTAGTTCCTATTTCACAGCAATAAAAAGCATGCCAATCAAATATCAGGGTACCTAGGTCACTGGAATAAGAAGAGTTGTATTTCCTGATGTCATCAGAGCTGCACAGGTGCCTGCAAGTGCTTTTCCATTAGGGACTTACAGAGAGCCCCAGCGATGCAAGAGAGAGAAGCAGAGTCATTTGGGCAAGTCCATCAGCCAAGGGAGTACTGGAAAGACCCAGGAAACCAAGGTTTAACTTAAAATATTCCTTCTTCAGTCTCCAGAGATGCTTAGCAGCTGAAGGTGACCACAGAGTGCAGCAGTGTCAAGGTGACAGCACACAGAGCAGCTCCACAGAAAGAGCAGGTTCCACTGAGAGTATCACAGAGCACTGCAGAACAGAGATCAGTCTCCAAGGGCTAACCTGTAACTCACACAAAAGTTTAACAGGAAAAGCATCACCAGAAGAGGACCAGGCTTTCAAGTAGCTAACTAACCAATGAAAGGTAAACAGAAGTTTTAAACAGAGAATCCCAAACAAAACCTTTGATTACAATAATTTTGTGTATGAAAACAACTACTGATACCTGTGCATGTACACTGTGAAAAGAAATCTCAAGAGGTTTTATATTTGGGCTTATTAAGGGTACAAAGTGATCTTTCGAAGAGACTCCCTTCTCAATCTGCATCCATTTTATATTTCACAGGTATTAAAACATTATGCTATCTAGACTTCAGACATCCAAGAGATTTAGATCTCATAACACCACTAATGCACATGGTTAAGCATCATGTATTTCGTACTACTACTGTTTACACCTTTGAGAGCATTTTTTGTACTCTGTGGCCATATCTGACTGGGTGACTTTTAGGATTTTTTTGTCTCTCATCTTGTCTCTGGCCTTTTGCTGTTTTTATGCTTTTGAAGTTTCTAATGGCAACAGTTTAACATGCTTCTAATTGGAAATGCATAATAATAATTAAATTAGGGTGGGGTTTTGATATAAAAAGGCTATTATTATGCCTTTTGCTTTGTTTGACAAAGCTATGATTTTTACCAAAACACATGACCAGTCCTTGGGTGGTCTATTCACAGCAAACAATGTATTGTCCTGGGCACACAAGACAGACAAGATGTTGTTTAATTGAGCCTCAGACTTCATTTACTTAACTTTTATGGAAACTACCAGCAATACTTGTAGAGGGTACACCATTATTTCTTCTTTCATCAGCTCAGCATCAAAGGTTGCCATTATCAGCTGCTTCATTCTCATGCACTCAGTTACATTCACCACTGGGACACTACAGTTCTCTTTGTATAAGGGTTAAAGAGCCAGAGGGAAGAGGTTGTTTCCTCATTACATACAGAAATTCCTCAGACATACAGAAATCTACAAAATCTATTGCCAAGTTCTCCAAGAGATTTCTTTCCTGGAGTCCAACCTAGGATCTCAAGCCAGTGAAAGCTTAGTTGCTCTGTTTCTTGGAGCCTGAGCCCAGGTAAATCATTAGAAGATGAGCAACTCCATACCTAATACAGGTTAAAAATTCCATCTCTACAATCACAAAGCAGTCCTTCATCATTTCTGTATAGCTTTGATATCAAACATAATAATATGAAGTTAATGAATTATTTCCACCATTCTCAGAGTCAGAAAGGTTTGTAAATCACCAGCAAAAGTTGCTCAGATCAGTCTGGCACAAAGTCACTTCAAAGCAGTTTCCTCTGAAAACATCATTTCCATAAGAGGAGAGTTTGAAGACAGTTTGTGTTGTTGAGTCTGTTTGAACAATTATTGGGGAGTTTTATGCTGAATTGCACTACTGCAGGGAAAAATGGCCAAGAGACACAAACAAGTGATCTCCAGGCTTTTTAGTGAATAGTCCATTCTCACGGAACTTGAGAGAGAAGTGAAGTGGGGTGAGTGGTGACAAGATGAGTTGGCACGAGAAGGGAAGAAGCTCACCAAGGCAGCCATCAAACTGTCTCTGCTCTGCTTCCCTGGAGACCCCAGCAATTCCTAGGATGACTTTAAGACTGTTCCTACGTCCCCCAGCTGCCCATCATCCTTAAGCTTGCAAACCTTACTCTGCAGCTATTGCACCATATGCCTGGGCAGGACAGCTGCAGCTCACATCTCCCTTGAGCAGAAGACGAGTTGGCCACGTCCATCTCATCCAACAGCTGTGCTCTCCTCAGTTTGAGTCTGCAGAGCCAGGGCACCCACGACAGCCTGTGTTTGTCCTACCTGCAGTGACACAAGCCCACTGCCATGTGCTCTCTCCAGCAGCACCTGCTTCTTCCTGTCAGGAAAATATGACTGCACGCTCCATCCAGGGGTCAGCATGTAGCCAATATGGATATTCAGACATTAGGCTCAAGTTCTGAGTCAATATGATGACATGTATTGTCCACACCTCCCAGTATCATGATCCCTGAAGTTGTTCACCAAAGGTTTGACATCTGTCAAGTGTGCTTGTATTTCACAGGACAAACTCAGAACAAGCACATGTAGCCACACAATTATGCTTACCCATAAGGACTCAGATGTAACACATTTTCCCATTCCAGTATTATTGAAGAAACATTTCATTTACAGTTGTGTTTTCAGAAGGCTAACAAGGGGCTCATGAATACATCAAAGCAAAGTCATATTATTCATTTACAACAAATGTTTCTGATTACATTCCCTCTGACCATTCAGACAACACTTTATTAAAAAGCTAGAAAAAATCCTGATGTTTTTCAGGAGTACCTCTCATAACCCTAGGTTCTGATCTATTTTGCACAACACAATTTGCAGAATATTCACAGGACATGAAATGAAGCACAGGTTCCAGCTCTCTGGAAACCTGAGGTCTACCAGTAAAGCACCTTCCAGCTGAGATGCAGCCATCTCCAGCAAATGCAATCAGCTATGAAAACAGTGGGAAGTACACTGTTCCACACACTTTGAAAATACGTACCCTTAAGGGTCTCACACAAACTACACCTTTTGTTGACTTCTGAATGGAGTCTCCAGGTGGTTAAAGCACTGACATTGCATTATTTATGGTGATTGAAATGCATCTAAGTAGCGCTTAGCAATAGAATTTACACAAAGACACTTGATGGAAAAAATACAGGGTGGGGGGAGGAGGTTGTTTACAAAACAAGTTACTGTAATAAAGCTGCTAGGCTGAGCCAAGAGACCTCTTAGTAAATCATTTATTCTGCAGTTTGACAATATTTACAAAGGTTTTTACATGAATTATTTACTCAAGCTTTTATAACTTGTAACGTACTGTACACTGAACAGCAAAAACACATTAGAGCTACAAACCTGGGAACATACAGTTATGCAATGACAGATGGTGGAAAAGGCTCTGACAAAGGGAAGTTTACAACTAACACAAGCAACAGCCTTTTCTATCTGTCATCAATAAAGGGCTGAGGACTAACAGGAAAATGTGATTCAAGGAAACAAGACGTTTTTTCAAAAGCTACATTCTTTGTGATTGCTGGATTTGGTTATTTTAAAAAGAGCCTTTTGTTTTGAGTGTCTAATTCTAAGAATTACCATTTCAGTGAGTTACCACCAACCAATGAAAGGCTGTGTAGCACAAAAGCCAGAGTTTACATGAAGGAAACCCTAAATTTCTGCTGCTTACCCTATGAGCTTTAGGTCAATTCGAGTGATACTGTGTATGTATCTAACAAGTTTGCCCAGAGACACCACAGGAAGGAACTTTTGTGCCCAACACTCTGGAAGAGACATTCATTTCCCAAAACACTTATAAGTGAGATAAAAGAAGCAGAGTACAAGGGTATAGGGAAAGTTTGCAGACTATTGAAAACGGAGAACAGAGACAAGCACAATACCTGATGTGCAGCAAAGACTCCTCAGCATCTGGAGCTCTGTACCCAGAACTGGCTCATCCATCCCCATCTCTTACTGCCCAGCATCAGTGAACAAAACAATGGCTTTTTAACATCAGTTGCTTTTCATGCCATGAAAAACTCTATTTAGGTTAGATATTAGGAAGAAATTCTTTACTGTGAATGTGGTGAAACACTGGAGCAGGTTGCCCAGAGCAGCTGTGGATGTCCTACCCCTGCAAGTGTCCAAGGCCAGGTTGGATGAGGCTTTCAATCTCCTGGTCTAGAGGAAGGTGTCCCTGTCCAACACAGGCGGCTGAAACTATATGACCTTCAAGATCCCTTCAAATTCCATTCTATCACTCTATGATTACTTCAATCTGCCAAAAAATTAAAAGAAAATGAACCTCACCTCGTCACTAAACAAGGCATGGGATTTTTTGGTACCATCACAGCATATTCAGCCTTTCTTCCTCTGAACCCCACATAACACACCACCACCTTCCTACTACTCCCTGACAGAAGGCAAAGGGTATCCCCCAACCTGGTCATATAGCACAGGGAGTTTTAGAGATATAATAAAAACCTGTCCCTAGAGAACACCTCTGTTGGGACACAGGATCTAGAGACATCCTCCTGTCATTCTGTCATTCAGGCTGGAATGTGGCATAGAAGGGATCTCCTCCTTATTGACTTGAGAACTAACAGGTGTTTAAGATGAGAGGCAGGCTGTGAGGATGAGTCCTGGACAGCTGAGATCGGTGAGACCAAGGCATGAAGCCTAAAATCTGGGGCTTTAACAGACCCAAAGGAAGCCATTAACTGTGCAGACAGCACAGATGAAGCTGTGGCTATTAACACTAAGGAGCCAGGGTGTTGCCTGAACTCTGGAAATGCCTGAAAGGGACACACAAAAGGAGGACATAGAAGTATCACATATCCAGCAAAAATAAAAGCAAAAAAAATCATTTGTTATGTCACTTTTGTAAAAATCTTTTCACAAAGAAACAGCAGCTTATGACTTCTTTTTTTATTAGTCTTTTGTCCACATTACCACTCACTGCCAAACTTATGGTCTGAACTGATGAGCTAAGGTTTCAAAACATAAAACAGAATACACGAGGACATTCCAATGCCAAGAAAAGACAACAGACCCAGGTGAAAGAGTAAGATGACAGGAAACACCAAACTACAGTTATAAATGTAGCAGCAATGCAAACAATTCTTTGTCTAGATGTATTACAGAACTAAAGTCTGGATGCAGCACAGGTGAAAGACTGACTGCCACAGACTGAAGAGAAGAGGTTGTGGTTAGGCAGCCTAGTAACTTATTGCCAATTACTACAGAGACAGCAGACACTATCTCATTCTGCAATGTGAAATCAACCTTTGATGCACAGCCTTATGTGCTCATGCATGCAAGCATGAGCACAGATGCAGGTACAATAAAACTAGAAAAAGTACATAAGAAGGAAAGTAAGAAGATCAAAGATATTGAATAGTTTCTGTCTAAGAAACAATTAGATAGTCTGGAATTCCTTGACTGCAAAACAGATCTGAGAGGGCATCTGACATGTATAAGACAGCAGGAGGTTTGGAAAAAACACACTGCTCACTGTTTGTTGTAATGCAAGAACTACTGGTCACCCAATGAAATAATCAGGTAGTAGATCTGAAATAAAGAGGAGCACTTCCTGCACGTGGCATGGTTTAGTACTCGTGTCACGAGATATTGTGGATAACACAAGTTTACACAGGCTTAAAAACAGGCAGAATACTTCCTGGAAGAGAAGCCCAGCAAAGGCTTTGAACACATACATATTACACTTGCTCAGGGAGTCCCTAAGATTAGAAAAACACATTGAGGAAAAATTTTGGAGATACCAATTGATATTAGCACTTTTGCATGATGAGAAACCAAGGAGCAGTGCTGATTGTGGGGCTAATTTGATATTCTTGAATGTTCTCTTTAGTCCTTTTCAAAGTGAGGATGAAATGTGTAGGAGGAGTTGGATGGTCCATACAAGTTCAGATCAAAGGAGGGGAGAGAGCACATTTCTCCAAGCTGGCTACCTAAATCATGAAGTTTAAGATGATTTCTAGAACCATGGTTGTGTTCAAGAAAGACTATAAAGATATTCAAGTGTACTGTAACTAGAGCAGGTGAATAAAAGAAAGAGGAGTTGCACAGCAAAATATCCACTAGATCCCCATTTTGGTAACAAGACAAAGCTTCATTGAGAGACTGTCAGGTAAATGACAGAAAGCTCCAGTCACTAGCTAATGTACACAAGCTTCACTTAGTTTTCCTTCAGGTCTTAGAATGCTGTAAATCTAATAGCAATGGATTTTTTACTTTTAATTTTTTTCCCTCTTTTTTTGACACTTCCAATTAGGTATTCCTCCTCCTGGTTTCTGAGGATCATTCCCTGGAGGCAGACATGTATCCTCACCCTCATTAAGTGTTTTTGAAATATTGCCACTATTGGCAAGAGCTACACTATTGACTGAAATGTTCTGGAGTCCATTCATGGTATCTGGTGGACATGTGCCCCTCAGAGAAGTTACCATTCCTGGGTGCTCCTCATCTACAAGATGGAGAGAAATATTAATGTAATTTATATGAGGACAAAGCATGCAAAGTATCCACAGATCACAGCATTCAGATCACAGCAGAAGGATCTGAAACTTTATATTGCTTTCAGTGGAAGCTGCAGATGGTCACCACTGTCTTCTCTTAACTGAGGTAAGAGTCACATAAATTAACACATCACATGCCAAGGAGTTGCACAATACCAGAGACTTCTCCAAATGCTCCTTCAGCCTGAAGGCATCAAGACAAACCTCAGCTCACTGATTTTTAATGTGAGTGCTTCAGAAAATTGAGCATACCTATGAAAATAGAATATTTTCAGGTTAAGTTTTAAGAGTGGGTGTATGAGAAACATGATATAAGTTTAGTTGGTATCAGACCAACTGATGTCAAAAATCTCCTAACATGAAACTGCATTTTTGTGAAATGAAATTCTTACTCAGTGACTGCCACAGGCTGTAAACATAGCCAGAGACACAATAAGATATTATTTTTTCTTTTTTTTTTTTTCTGTTAGTAAACTTCTATTCATGTATGCACTTCAGATAAAGTCCTTAATATAGTCACAAGACTGGTTACAAGGGAATCCTTCATGGCTTAGGATTATAAATGCTAGGGCCAATGCCACTGATTTGGCAGGAATACCCATGTACTTCTACGTTCAAATAATTACTCATTACAAGGACTGCTCCTAAGACAACACAGAATCAAATTAAATAATAACAGTTTGCAGTAGCAGGCTACCCTTAATTGATCTAGAGTAGGAGTTGGTAAACTGCATTTCTGATTGTTGATGTTTTAGACATAATTCTGGTTTCTTTAAATGAATTAAGTGTTACACCTCACATAAAGCCCTTTTTTATCTCGAGCTGGACTGCAAGGATGTGTTAATCTCAGTGCAGTCAGAAGGAATGCAATTTTCCAAGAGATTTTAATCCTGTAAATTATAGTTTCATCAAAAACCATACACAACTCCACAGGGAACTCTAAATATTAAGATTGATAATAAAATCATTAGTTGTTCCAAGCTATTCAGCATGTCATGGAGCCCTAAAAAGTTAATGACAGTTAGTTAAGCTACAGATGGACCAAACATTAGCCAGTTTGTTGGAAATTCTGTTGAAAATAACACTTCACACTATGGGGGAACAATCCTCAACAACAGAGCAGTACAGAAATGAACCTTTCTGAACACTAATTTCTAATCACAGCAATAAAACTTTTTGTGAGGTCTAACAGTTAAGGTTTTTTGAATGCATAACAATGACTCACAAAAAGCCTGAACAGGAACACTGTAATGATTAAAAGTAAAGCTTTTAAAGCTTTAAAGTAAAGAGGTTGGGCCTCTGGATTTCAAACCTTCCAAATTTCCTAGAAAGCAGTCCAGATCACTTGAAAGTTTAAAGCAACCATTTGCTTTGTGCCAGGCTGCTCTTGGGCACCCTGGGTGCCCTTGACACTGACCAGCCACTGCTTCCCACTGCCAAGGGGAGGGTCTGGCAGGTGGCAGCATCATGGGGCTTGGCAGATGACAGAAGGAGTGCTGGTGAGATCCTGCAAACAGCAGCACAGCTAGAATTGGCTGGGACACAGATGTTTTGTTGTAGCAACACAGGTTCACACCAAAGGAGCCAGAGAAATTGTGGGTGGCCAAATGAGGGAGGGGAAGATGGTCACCTGGTAGAGATGGTCACCTGGTAGGCTTTCCTCACCTGGTTGGAAGAATTCTGCATTTAAAGGAAAAAAAAAAAAAAAAACAAACAAACAAACAAAAAAACAAAAACAAACAAACAANAAACAAACAAACAAAAAAACAAAAACAAACACACCAGAAACAATGAAGCCCCACTGATCTTACCAGGTAGCTCATGGACAAGAATATCCCCTTCCAAAAAACCACGAGAAGGGATTTTTCTTGTTGCTGTACAGAACAAAACCATGTTCAAACCCTGATAGCTGTAGTGGTTTTTCCACCCCTCTAACAAATGCTTTGCTGAAGTGTAACACACCCAACACTAGCTGCTATCACAGTAGTCCTGTTACAGTATTATTTCAAATACCTTGAGAAACCAGTGAGGAAGTATTAGTCCCATAGCAAAAACATACTATCAATGTTTTATGTTCCTGAATTTTTCTGTAGTTTTAAATACTTTTGATGGTTCAAAAAANAAACTTTATATTGCTTTCAGTGGAAGCTGCAGATGGTCACCACTGTCTTCTCTTAACTGAGGTAAGAGTCACATAAATTAACACATCACATGCCAAGGAGTTGCACAATACCAGAGACTTCTCCAAATGCTCCTTCAGCCTGAAGGCATCAAGACAAACCTCAGCTCACTGATTTTTAATGTGAGTGCTTCAGAAAATTGAGCATACCTATGAAAATAGAATATTTTCAGGTTAAGTTTTAAGAGTGGGTGTATGAGAAACATGATATAAGTTTAGTTGGTATCAGACCAACTGATGTCAAAAATCTCCTAACATGAAACTGCATTTTTGTGAAATGAAATTCTTACTCAGTGACTGCCACAGGCTGTAAACATAGCCAGAGACACAATAAGATATTATTTTTTCTTTTTTTTTTTTTCTGTTAGTAAACTTCTATTCATGTATGCACTTCAGATAAAGTCCTTAATATAGTCACAAGACTGGTTACAAGGGAATCCTTCATGGCTTAGGATTATAAATGCTAGGGCCAATGCCACTGATTTGGCAGGAATACCCATGTACTTCTACGTTCAAATAATTACTCATTACAAGGACTGCTCCTAAGACAACACAGAATCAAATTAAATAATAACAGTTTGCAGTAGCAGGCTACCCTTAATTGATCTAGAGTAGGAGTTGGTAAACTGCATTTCTGATTGTTGATGTTTTAGACATAATTCTGGTTTCTTTAAATGAATTAAGTGTTACACCTCACATAAAGCCCTTTTTTATCTCGAGCTGGACTGCAAGGATGTGTTAATCTCAGTGCAGTCAGAAGGAATGCAATTTTCCAAGAGATTTTAATCCTGTAAATTATAGTTTCATCAAAAACCATACACAACTCCACAGGGAACTCTAAATATTAAGATTGATAATAAAATCATTAGTTGTTCCAAGCTATTCAGCATGTCATGGAGCCCTAAAAAGTTAATGACAGTTAGTTAAGCTACAGATGGACCAAACATTAGCCAGTTTGTTGGAAATTCTGTTGAAAATAACACTTCACACTATGGGGGAACAATCCTCAACAACAGAGCAGTACAGAAATGAACCTTTCTGAACACTAATTTCTAATCACAGCAATAAAACTTTTTGTGAGGTCTAACAGTTAAGGTTTTTTGAATGCATAACAATGACTCACAAAAAGCCTGAACAGGAACACTGTAATGATTAAAAGTAAAGCTTTTAAAGCTTTAAAGTAAAGAGGTTGGGCCTCTGGATTTCAAACCTTCCAAATTTCCTAGAAAGCAGTCCTGATCACTTGAAAGTTTAAAGCAATCATTTGCTTTGTGCCAGGCTGCCCTTGGGCACCCTGGGTGCCCTTGACACTGACCAGCCACTGCTTCCCACTGCCAAGGGGAGGGTCTGGCAGGTGGCAGCATCATGGGGCTTGGCAGATGACAGGAGTGCTGGTGAGATCCTGCAAACAGCAGCACAGCTAGAATTGGCTGGGACACAGATGTTTTGTTGTAGCAACACAGGTTCACACCAAAGGAGCCAGAGAAATTGTGGGTGGCCAAATGAGGGAGGGGAAGATGGTCACCTGGTAGAGATGGTCACCTGGTAGGCTTTCCTCACCTGGTTGGAAGAATTCTGCATTTAAAAAAAAAAAAAAAAAACAAGCAAACAAACAAACAAAAAAACAAAAACAAACACACCAGAAACAATGAAGCCCCACTGATCTTACCAGGTAGCTCATGGACAAGAATATCCCCTTCCAAAAAACCACGAGAAGGGATTTTTCTTGTTGCTGTACAGAACAAAACCATGTTCAAACCCTGATAGCTGTAGTGGTTTTTCCACCCCTCTAACAAATGCTTTGCTGAAGTGTAACACACCCAACACTAGCTGCTATCACAGTAGTCCTGTTACAGTATTATTTCAAATACCTTGAGAAACCAGTGAGGAAGTATTAGTCCCATAGCAAAAACATACTATCAATGTTTTATGTTCCTGAATTTTTCTGTAGTTTTAAATACTTTTGATGGTTCAAAAAAGCAAATAGCACATTTTATCTGCAGACATTTTTCACATTTTTACACAGAGCTCCTTTTGTAGGAGCACACTGGTTGTCCCAGTGCATAGCAGGGAAAAGAGAGCACCTTTACTTTTACATCTGCTTTCTTCAAGATTTCGGAATTTTCCTCATCAAAAATAATTTTCTTTGTCTGGTCTTCACAAAGCAAAACACTGATACCACTTTTTTAATGAGTGAAAAAAAAAATGCCTGTGACATTTTTGAACACTAGGCTTAGAAACTAATATTTTGTATTTAAAAAAATATGCCCATTAAAACTCCAGTCCCAAAATTATACAGAAGGTTTGTCACCTCTGCCAAAACACTTTATCTAAGACTTACATTCCAAACAAACAGATAACATTTCCATCTTTACTTTTGCATACATCCACGTATTAATGCATCCATTCTAACAAACAGGCCATAAAAAACTTCCCCACTATTGTGCTAACAAGCTTCATAAGCGTAGTGACAGTGCTGCTAAATTAAGTATACTTTGGGCTAATTTTACATTTTTATCACAATACTGGAGAAGTATTAGGAAGCTATTATTTTGTCAGCTTTCTCATTTAGCAAAGCAGCTTCAATTTATTAACAGTGTGGAGTGTGAATGAATCAATATGTTTCATTGGGCAATGTGTCATTTGTTAATCGGATATTGATGAGATTATTGACGCGCAGCTAATTAATCTCAAACCCTGTGCTAGCCTTCATATGTTTCCTTAATTATGTTCTTCATCTTAGTCTTCCAACTTTGGCATGCAGACGCCGGCTTGTAGACAGTGAGTGAAGTAAGCTGTCAGAGTGTTTTTTCACACATTTACAATCTCTTGGCAGCAAAATTATTTTCCTACTTGTAAATAGGTATCAAACAAATATTTAATAATATTTGGCAGAAGATTGATATTGATTAGGCAGGGAGTCACTCCAAATTAGCTTAGCAAGAGATCTTGCATCAGAAGAAGCGTGCTTAAATAGATATATCTAACGAGCATTAAATAATTATGAAACTATAAACCTGTAATCATTGGGAAGTACTAAAATTGCTTCTCTGCAGTCATTATCATTGAACTCCTGGCTAAAGAGACATGCTATAACAGTTTAGTTTTCCCTTCCTGCTGCAAGAGAACAAATATATTTTGCGCTGTTATTTTCTTTTACCAGATGGCCAAGCTTAGCAAAAGGAAAGCTGCCTTTTTTATGAGGTAGAAAAGACGGGAATAATTTCACAGGGTGTGACAGGGGTCACACACCCTAATTTCACGGGGTGCCAACAGAGGTCTGGCTGAGGAGGGGTCAGGGTGGGTTGGCTCATTTTCGAGCATCCCCTTCTGGCTGCGGGCAGAGCCCTGCAGTGGGACATGAAGGTTTGCCAAGAGCTGTTGTGCCTGTTTCAGCTGGAGTCAGCTGAGGACACCGGCACACCAGGCGCCACGGACAAAGAAAGCTGCAACAACACAGCTCAGTGGGGTAGCACTCAGCTAGAAACCCTTTGTGCTACCTACTCGGGCACAATAGCTTTCATGGAGATACAATTTGCATCAGGCTTATTGTGGTCATATTTTTAACCCCACAAAAACACACCCAGTGGGACTAGGAAGTAAAGTAATTCCCAGTAAGGCCTCAGCTAAGTAAAACACAGTGAATCTGTGCTACTTAGGAAAGGGTCTTCTCCAAAGGGCAGAAAGGAGGATGCTGAATACATTCTGATTATGAAAAATACCATTTAATGTGCTTACTTCACCTCTACAACATCTGCCTGAAGCTCCCAAACAATATATTCTTTATTTTTTTTTAAATAAGGGAACTGGAGCACTCTAGAGTAAAATTATCAGTTGCCAGCTATAAGCAAATGAGAGGGCAAAGGCAGTTTTTATTCCCCTACTCTATTTCATGCCTAGCTTGTTTTTTAATTAGGAAGAAGAAAAGAGATTTCATGAGTGGAGATATGGTGGACTGGTGATTGTAGCACAACTGAAAATCTGCCTGGTATATTCTTCTCACACAGGACTAATCTTAGTTCCCCAAGTTTAGAGTCAGGAAAGAAATTGCTTCTGATCCATTTAGCAATGACTGGGGGAGGAATTTTTGTCCCTGCCTGTAACCACCAGGGTAACCTACCTTTGAGAATCTCCTGCTATTGCAGGGACCTAGGACACTAATGAGAAGAGCTACATCACAGTGCACCTTACCAGCCTTTGTAGCTTTCAGGAGGGGTTTGGCACAGCATCTCAGAGCTCCATACTTATAGGCACTCACTCAGAGAAGGCATTTTTCTCTGGATTAGTCATGAGCTGTGATTACCAAGGTCTCGTTGGATAACTCAGACAGCTCCTTCCAGTCCCCTTCCAGATAACCCCGAGCTTTAGGCTTCCTACTAGCACAACAGCTTTGAGGAGGTTAGGAGAGAACAGGGCCTCCTTGAACCATGATTTGGGAACAGAAAGGTCAAGTTAACTAATAGACAACGAAGGAAAGGTGGGGAATTTTCCAAGAAAGTTCAGAATTGGGCCTTCCAGATAGGAAGGATAATTGAAAATAAATTGTGAGGTAAAAAGGTTCTTTAGAGAACCATGGAAATATTTCAGTACATCTCCAAAAGTTCAGACAAGGGAACCATAAATGGTCCTTAGCTTTCAAAACAAAATCATTCAGGTAACAAGTGATGACTCTGGGAGAATCCATGTTACCTGTGCATGCCTCATGTATAAGAACAAGATTACCATGTTTCAGCTAGCAATATTTCATCTCCCTTAAAAAAAACAGCCTTTAACAATGCTGCCACAGAGCTCCTAGTTTGTATATTTTGAAAGACAGCCAAAAAACCTACACATAAGAACTGCACGGCTCACTGTGTCTTGCAAGTTTAATCAAATCTTGAATATATCTCTTATCTTGCAGTACAAGGGTTCCCCCCCAAAAAAAGGAAATCAATGTCAATTTTATTCCATATTTATAGAGATCCTTCTAAAGGGAATCAATGGGCTGCTAAATCTCAGATAACCAGCACTGACTTTGTCAGTAACCTTCAGCATCATAACAATATTCAGAGTTGTTCAGTTCATTTTTTCCAAAATGCTGACCAACAGGTTTATGTTGTGATTTATTTTATAGAAAGCAAGAATGATAAAAACTTCATTTGATTTGACAGTACAGCAGTAATCGTCCTAATTGGCCTTTGTTTCTGTCTGTCATCTATAATTATTCTCTGCATAAATTATCCCATTTGACTACAGCATTTATGATCAGTGAGTTTCTTAATATGCCATTATCAAAACCTTTACAGTAATACATTTACTCAGTAAGCTGAAAATGCAACCCGAATGTAACACATGTTTTCTTTAAATCATCTAGAAATAATGAAAAGAATAAAAATACCTATGTTTTTTCTATGCATCCTATATTGGCAAGTTATGATCTGTAAAGCACTCTGTTCATAAGAGAATTCACAGCATCCCAAAACAAAACAGTTAACCCTTACAACACTAAGTTAAGCAGTCCACACCAAATCTAGTCACGTCGTGCTCCTCTGCCTTTAGAAAAAAAAGAAAAAATTCAAATCACAATTTGAAAGTAAAACAAATTTTGCAATTTTTTTTTTCAAAACATAGGTTCTTTTATCAATATTCATTTCTCAGTCAAACCAAAACCAGAACATTATTTACATATGGGAAAACTTTTCTCCAGCAGGAAGTGGGGTTATTGATGGTGGTATTTGTGTTTCCCGTGGGCATAACAGCCCTGGAAGAGCCATCCCACCCAATGGCCCTTCCCAGCTAATTGAGCTGTGGCAAAAACAACATGACTTTTCCAGTGTATTGCCTATTCTGCTCCATCAGAAATCAGAGATGGGATTTTATTCTATTTATAAGCCTTAAGATTCTGCCATCTATGAATGTTGTTACACTCACAAAAGATGATTATAATTTTCGAATATCTTGCACAGTTGCTACTTTATGGGTCCAGTCTCAGTTTTTTCTCAAATGCTCATGCTTGCTTGAATCTGACTTTCTATTTGTGGAGTGTTTTAAGAGAGTTGAGAGCAATCACTTACTTTATTCCTAAAACACTATATACACAAGACTACTCTGTATCATGCCTAAGGAGTCATTCCCTTCCTAATTCCCCATTCATGCAAAGATAGTTCAGATTCCTATCAGGGAGAAAACAGAGGGTCTGCATTTGGATGATAGGATTTAACACAGAAATAGGAAGCCTTCTAATAGTAGGAATACACATTGCCTTTTAAACAAATACCATTTTATATTTCATCAGAGAATTTAAGATCAGAGTCAGAAGTCAAGGCCAGCCTGTGTTTCCATTTTTGCACCTGCATTATTGTGTTGCTTATTTTTCAACAGAGCTGCTCCAAAAGTGGGGTAAGTGACAGGAGAATTGTGACCTATCAGCACAGTTTTTCTACAAACAAAGCTCTTTAATACCCATTCTCTGAATTTCCCTACATGCTGCACATTCTACCCAGTAAACCCTACATTTTCAAAGTCTATTCTACATTTTCTTAATTCTAATTAAACAAATCTTAATCTTGACTTTAATGGCTGCAATTATGATACTTCATTATGTTAAATGTTAGTTGCAACATAAGAATAAATTGTATAAACAGTTTAGCTGCAATTGCATGGAGTCTAACTGTACATTACTCATTAACAAGATGTGGGTAGCAGCAATTATAACATTTCCTCCTAATGTCCCTATTTATTGAGTCTCAGCAGCAAGCCCCCTTTTCACAACACACACTGATTGACGATAGCAGCTTTTGTACTTGTGAAGAACAGGCACAGGAACCTGCTGTGTGCCTGTAACTCAGATCGATGGAAGTACACATTAGCTCTTAGCCTCACAGGCCGGAGTTCCTGAAGGTCAAAATAGCCATCAGCATCACCGTAGGGTACAGAAATCATTTCACAAATTGTGAACAGAAACAACACAACTAGCTTTGCAGTTTGATTATTGTTTATAGATACAGCAAGCCAAAAATTAAAGCATAGCCTTGAGGCAGCGTAATTATTTACAGCTGAAGACTCATATCATTATTAGCATGCTCCTAATTGCTTGAAGTTATATCAATGTTAGCTGATTTAACACATTTTTGATAAGAGGCATGGAAATTGTTTTCTCTGCATATGGAATGTTGGATCACTTCTTTATTTTTTGAACTCTTCCCTCCTCCTCTTTCTTTCAAATTGGCCCCTGTTTGCCACTGAAAAAAAGCCCCGCACCCATAAATTCTCCTTTATTCTGTATGTCTGTAACTATCACTGCAGTACTTTGTCACGTTTCTGTGGAACCATATATTTGAATTTAGCTGGACTAAAATTGTGCCAGCTTTCGGCTTTCACTAACAATGGACTTGATAATTTCACATCAATATCAACTAACTAGAAAATAAATCACTCTTCGCTTTGGGTGACACATCTTAATCTATTACTTTTCCCTACAGTACTTCAGCTGAAATCCAGCTGAAAGAAAGCAATGTGAAGGATCTCACGGTGTGAAGCAACATCTGCATCAGAGACTACCCCACAAACACATATTTTGGAGACAGAAAAGAGTACTCTACTGCTATATCACTGTACCCAGCTCCCCTGATCTACAGAAAAGGCAAATTAAGTTTGCCACTAATAAAGCAGAGCAACAAATAATTTGGGAACTTTCCATATCAATCAACCCATAACTTGTCACTCCAATTCATTCCTCTCATTCAAACCTGGAGAGCAGTCAAGCACTGATAGGGGCAAAGCCTTGAGCCACTGCTGGCCAGACACCAGGAAAGGCAAGTCAGTGCTGGGGAGGGCAGGAAGCCAGGACTGTCTTGGAGGCAGGCTGGGAATGCTGCTACCAAAAATAGGGAAAACTCCCCCTACCAACACTGAGCAAAGGGTGTATGAGTAACTCTTAATTTTAACATTTCTGAGGTCAGGCACACTATTTTAACAGTGTACATAATGCAGCACAGACTTGTCAAGGAAAAGCAAATACAAATATGATCCTATTTTCCTTGTATAATTTCCTTCTTCTACTTATGTAGAGCACTTCAGGTATTTCTCCACATCAGGTACTTCTACTTCTTCAGTCACACTGGCTCGCAGCAGTAAGAGCCTGTTATTTTGCGTTGGGAGCCAGGGAAAAGCAGTGGGTGCTGCCCATGGACCTACAGTGGTCTCCATTTCACTCTACACAACAGTGTGGAGACCTTGGAAAAACCACTTTCCCCAGCAGGGAGAGCTCAACCCAAAATGGAGAAGCAGCAGAAAAGGGCTGATAAGTTTTGCTTTTCCTAGCAAAGTGATGGCTGTCAGGGACTGTACTGGCATGAGGAGTGTGCAGAAAGGCAGAAATAGGGTCACTTTATTTCTGTCTGTGTTATATAGACACCTCAGTTCCTGCAACTGGCAGGGATGCTGAAGATCCCAAGCATTTTTCCACTTCTCCCCTAAGCACAAGCTAAATGATATGTGCAGAATTTCAAAGTAATTAATCACATCCTTCCATAAATTTTGGCTCTGTTACCTAAAGATTCATTTAATTGGGCTAATTGTTTTATGGAAGTGTAACAAAGAACAGGTCAAATAATTACAGACTGGGCTCTTTTAAAATAATGGTCCAACTGCTGAAATTTGCAGCATCTGGCTTCTGAGTGGAGTAATGTTAGATGAATTATATATTATAGTCCAGTGAGGAAAATCTTCCATTTTTGTCTGTGAATGGGGAAATAAAAGACTGCAATAGTATGTGAAACTGTCATAACAGCTTTTCACGGTTGAGACACATTAAATTACCAGCAATCAATATCCTGAGAAAAAACTTAAAAGAAATAGATTTGCTAGGAAGAAAGAAAGAAGTGCACCCAATTTTAACTGGGAGCTTTGTTTTGCCCAGCACTAAAGGAGTTGCAACAACTGCATAGATTGAAGCTGAAACAGGGAAAAAAACCCTAACCTACCGACTTCACAGGGGACTTTGGCTGGGAACAATAGGATGCAGATTTTAAGGATTAATTTTCTTACACACAGTACTGAGTGAAACAGAAAGCAAGGGAGAAGCCTATGTAGGCCAAGTAAGAGCATGCCTTGAGCCTGAAAAAGACCAGCTCTTTGCTATTCCTCTGTCATATATTTTAAAGCTAAATGACTGCCTGTTGCTCCTCACTAGGTGCTTTGCAATCTTGGCATCTTATAAATGGATCTTCTGCAGCCCAGCCTAATTTCCCAAGCTGACAAGTCACGGACCCTGTGATGACACATGGTTTTTCTGCTGTGTGACTCGTGTGCCTAGTAGCTCTTAACAGTTTTTGTTTTCTGAGTCTAGCTGGAGTCACACGGTGCTAACAGTCAAAGAGAGCTCATACAGTAAATGGAAACTGCTGTCAGTATGAACCAGATTAGTCAATCCCTATAGCACAAGTGAATTTCAGATAGCAGCTGAAGCATGACCACTATGATCACAGCCTAGTGTTTATGTATACACAGAAACAATGAAGTGGCCTGGCAATTACTGGAAATACATTCCTCAAGCTTTCAGGCTATGCCGAGCTTAAAATTGTGGTCAGCTCGTGTGGGAGAAACTAGATCAACTTGGATTGCATTGCAGCAGTTGTAATTGAATTGTATATTTTGCCTTTCTATAAAACTTCCAGTGCTAAGTGCACAGCAGCCTAAACGACCGTGACATACAGTGTTTGCTGTGCCTCCAAATCTCCCAGGTACATACAGAGCTGTGCCTTGCCTTCTCCTCTCTTCTCCTCTCCTGCAGGCCCTGCCAGCACAGCCAGATACCATGCACCACCCTGCCTCTCCAAAGCTGGGAGGGAGCCAGACCCAAGCCCAGAGCAGTTGGAGCCCCTGGGATTTGCTGAGACTAGCAATGGAAAAAACATGGCTTTGGAGCAGAGTCTGGCCCTGCCCCAGTCAACAGGAGCTCTGCTGTTCCCTTCAGCTGGGCTGGGGTCACAGCCTGCAAGTTTGCACAAGCAGCTGACAGTTTGGTGATTAGAACGTCTACCTACCACAGTGAAGTTTGCAAAATAAGACAAGAAATGCCAGCTTTTTTCCTTTTACTTTTCTCCTCCCCTACCTACTCTTTCATCAACTTTTTCTATCGCAAGTTTGTGGTCTTTCCCAACCTTAATGATTCTATGACTCTGGTCTTTACAACCCTTTTTCTCTTTATCTTAGTATTTCAAGTAATTCAGCTACATTATATATATATAAATAAATGTATTTTAGGTATGACACATGAATATATTAAATCACTTCCTTGTCTCATGTACTGCACTGACTCATGGTCACTCTGGCTGCTGGCAAAGCTTGGCCACCCTCATCCTGTCCTCAGTGCCTGGCTGGGGTCCCAAAACACTGCACTCCTCCCTGAGCCACTCACTCACCCCAGCCTTCCTCAAGATGCTCCACTACAGTCTGTCAGGTAATAAACTCATGTCCACCTTCATAATATTTTAAAACTTTTGACTTCGCTTGAAAATACTGCACTTTTTTTAATTTTCCTTCTTATTTGATAAGTCAAAAGATTTCTGCAGATAGTAATTTGACTGAGGTACAGTTTCGAAAGCAAGTTTTCTATATAAAGCGGTTTTAAAGAGAATTTCTAGCTCAACATGAGCTTTGTTGGTTAAAACACTTCTCTTTGCAGCTTCTCTACCTGCTTCACCAAAGGAACAAAAAGCCAGAAGCAAACACTTCCTCACCTCTCCCTGACAGACCAAAAGATAAAATGCATGCACCTACGTACAGAATGAGCATATTATATGATTTTTTTTCTTAAGTACTGCATAACACCAGACGTATGAAGGAGCTCTTATCCCTTCTGTTCCTGTTTTCCAAAATTTCTAAGTGGTAGTATCTATTATGTCTAGCAGTTTACCCTGTTTCACCTATCAAAGAAGTGTACCTTGTTTTTCTTATCAAAAATTCAGTTCTGCTTCCCAGTATTTAGGCAGCACCATCAGAAAGCAACAACTGGCCTGGGAAAATGAAAGCTATAATTTAAATCTTCTACTGTATAATACTTCTACTATATAATACTATATGCACTTAATACTTAGCTAGGCTTCTTGAATACTGAAATTCACATTGGAGGGAACATGGGAGACGATACACAAATTTTACTTGATCAAAAGAAAAGGGCAATATTTACTCAGACATTTTTGGACATTCCATAATGCTTTAACTGGAGTAAAGCTTTCAGTTAAATAGTTCTCTAGATGCACAGGGAAGAATGCTTATGCTGTATATCAGAGTTGAGGAAACTTCTACTGGGGGAAGAGAAATGATATTTCAGAAGCTGACTTTTGTTGTACTCTATCATTTGGCCTGCAGATCAGAACAAATAAACCATTTTCATTGAAGCTGCTTCCTCCAGCCACTTTGTCTTGCAGAAATTTGTTCTAAGGCGTTTCCTGTCAGTGCTTCCCATCGCTCTCCAAAGTTTGCATTTTTTTAATATATATAAATTTTACTGTCCATGGCAATAAATATCATTTCTGTCATCTGCAGCTATCAATATGTCTCAGAGACTGCTTTTCCATCTCATGTGGTTGTGATGAGCTTTCAGATTTGGCTCCCAGCACTGATCCCTTCTTGGCTCCAGAGCAAAGTAAATCTGCAATAGCCATTAACTATTACTTTAACTAGATCTGAGTCTTCAAGGACTCTACTGCAGTCTCTTAGCTCACTGTTACACAAGGAGCTGCAAATGCCAAAACGATGATAACATCAAATAAAAGTGATATTTCCTGAAAGGTCCAGGTGTAATTGTCAAAATCCTTCCTACTGCACTGAGCATGAATTTCACAGGTATAAGAATGATGCTAAAGCATCATAAAGAAACAAACCCAGGGATGAATCCATATATAAAATTATGGTGCATGTCTGATGGGATTGAGATGCATTTCCCAGTCCCCTGCTGTAGGAAGATGCTCAGCTGCAGCCAGAACCCACAGCAGGATGGGACTGACAGGCACACACACAAGGTGGAAACACCAACAAACGAACACAGGCAGAGCAAAGCACGTATCTTTGAGCTGGACATCAAAGTGGAGGGGTACCTGACTTCTGTGGAACACCTATAAACAGTAACAAAAACACTGCTGTACAAACATTATTATAGTTACTCATTTAAGAGAAATCTGACATGGTTAAGCAAGTGAAAGCCAGAGGAAAAATACCCCACAGTTTAAATTCTCTCCTCTTGCATGTACCAGTAAGGCTTTATATATCTATATAATGCAGACTTCTTAGATTATTCAGCCAATGGTCTGTAATTAGAGATCAAAAAGCATTCCCACAGCTCAAGATAGATGCACACAATATTCTGTGTGTCGCTGTGCCCAAAACGATCATTTCCTCTGTCATATTACAGTGAAAAAACAGTGCACATTTTCTAGAAATAGTAAATATTTCTAGCTCGAATTCTAGATCTTCTTCACCCTGTCTGAAGTAAAATTAGCTTTTACACCTGATCCTTCTTAACTTCAGTTTCACTGTGAGTTCTGGTAGAGAAGCCAGATAGTCAATGTATGTGCCTCTCTGGTGATACCTATAGCTTAAGACAAACTATTTGAAACACAATCAGAAATCTCCTTTCCTCTTCCTGAAAAAAAATTTAACTTCCGCAACATTTCCCTGCTGGCTTCACTTTGAAAAAGTATCATGGGACACAGCTGTCTCATTCAGGATAATGAAGGCAGTGTCAAACCTGCCCACTTGCATTGCCCAGCCTGCTGCAGCAGCTGCTCTGTTTGACAGCTGAAAACTGCATTTTCAGTCCTTGCAACTTTTTGGAGCTCTTGCGTCAGCTACTGCAGGCTCTGGAAACTGGTCCTGGTTAAATCTGTGCAAATCTGGCCCAGAAATGGAAAGGGAAACCCTAAGCAGCCATGTAAAACACACACGTGGGGCCACAGCTTGTCATTGTGGCCACTGGTGTGTCTCAGCCTCTGCCTCCACTAGCCCAAGGCCCATAGGTAGCCTCTCTCCCACAGAGCTTATTCCAGCCAGATGTTTGTACAGAAAGTAGGTACAGACAAATGTCAGCATCATTTAAGCAATGCCTAAACACGTGTTTATTCACACTGCAGACGTCTCACCACTGCAATGCTGTGCTTGTCCCCAGCACTTCAAAGAGGCCCTCAGAAGCCAGCTCTTTGTGTGGTGTGGCAGAGGCTGCATTGTTCTCATTACCACTCACAGAACTCGCATCCAACCATTAAATTATATAGCTTTCATCTGTTTCTTAAGAAGACAAGGCTAATGCAATCATGCTGAGTATGTGCATGTGTGTGTCCATCCATGTATCTCCCAGCAATTTTTGAGCATCTGCCTGACTTTGATCACTGCTGGCAGAAGGTCAGAGACCTTGACAGCACCAAGCTCATGAAAGTCATCAGGAAAATGAGCACCTGGTCTGAAGTAAGGAAAACATACTTACAGTCCCAAAGCAGAAAAAGCTTCCCAGCTCACCCTTGGACTCTAAAGGATCCAACATGAGTTGCATGACAAAAAGAAACAAGGCTCTGCCAGTGCTGTGGTTTGTTGAAGCATCTTGGCATAGCAGCGAGAGACACCACGAGCTGTGGCCTCCCACGAGGTACCCTGGTCCCCCAGAACCCCACTGTGCCTTGAGCTGAGGGCTTAAATAGCCCTTGGCCAATGCAGTTGCCTCACAGCTCTTATTATTCCAAAGAGAGCGAGAAACACTACATTTCCCATCCATATCATCTCTGGTGACCTCAACATGCCAGCTGAACCACTGAGGGTTCATGCCATATAACTCTCATGGACCACAAGGAAGCCCTGATCTTGCAGGAGTCAACAGGGGCTTCAGTTTCAGAAGAAAACAGAGCTGGAAAAGACATATGTGTCAGGGAGAGAGAATTACCAAAATTAAAAAAAAAATTAGTGGTGAAGAAAGTGTAACAGGATACTTGCAGACATTTCTTGAGGAAAGGAAAAGGAATACCTTTCCTTGAAATCAGCTACAAATATAGTTTAAAAAAAAATAACACCGCAATTCTTCAAGATTCAGACTTCTACACTCACACTGTAAATAGATTTAGATTTTTTCATCCTCTTCCCCTGACTAGATGCACAGTGAGCTGGGAAGTCAATCCGCACACACAGCATGACCCCACAAATACTGCAGAGTCTGTTCAAGCCCTCCTCCTGGTCTTTGAGTTGCCAGCTGCTTCTAAATGAATCAAGAGCATTACAATCAGCAGAAGACTAACGGGCATGGAAGTTGTCTTCCTTCAAATATATTCCTGTTACTCAGCTTCAGAGGACCTATGCATAAGAATTAATCTCACTGGAAGGTCACTCTGAAAATGCTGCATTTATAAATGTAAATGCACGTACATGTATGCACATGCATCTATGTACAGACACTATGCACAGAGTCCCAGCACAGTAAATATGGCCAGGTACACCAATACACCTTTGCCTACCATGCACAGTGACATTCTCACAGCTGCCAGAAGAGCACCCTTTTGATATACAAACTACAGAGGTGAACTTCAGCTATTTTTAATGAAATACGGTGAATGCTGCTTCTGGCAAGTGAACTACAAAAGCTAATATTTAAACAGCAGTAGCAATAAAAGGTATTAGTTCCAAGCAGAAGAAAAGATTTACAGAAGATTTCTACAGATTTCTATTGCACACTTCTATTTACAGAAGAAAAATAAAGTTCTTTTCTCCTTTTTTTCCTATTCAGAAAAATGTGTGGTTTCAGGTAATCACTCACATAAATGAGTGTTCTACTTGGTGGCTGCTGCTTGGGCATGTGGGTCTAAGTCCTAATGCTAATCAGATTTTTGATTCCCCAGGCTGCCCTAGCTCTTGCCCATTTTTAAAATTTTTTTTTAAATCATTTTATTAATGCTTCCATAAAAACAAGTGAAATATCTCCACATCCCATCCTTCCTTTGCTTCAGCTGTAAACTTTGTTCTATTCAGACAGTAAACCGAAAACTTTTCTGAGTGGTATAAAAGTAAATATTAAAAGCTTTTTGCCTACACATCTTTTTTTTACTTCATTTCTGAGGTATTTTATATTGTTTTATTTTTTTCAACAAAACACTGTAAGGTAAAAAAAAAAAACCCTTTTGCTTGCGATGTATATGTCATCACAAAACAGCTTCAAAGAAAATTTCGCAGGAGATTGTTAAAATTTTAGCAAAATCCATTCATACACCTTCATTTCTTGATAAGCCAAGGCATCCTAGTGCATAGCTAGTTCCCAGCTAGTCTTCAAATCCCATTGCCACAATACCTGCTAGTGTATGGTTGGGGTGCTGGTATTTCCATGTACAATTGATGCAGCTTGCCATGTCATTCAGCATTTCAAGGCCTAAAACAAGGTACTTCAAGAAAAATATGGCCATTCCATCAGTCATAAAATAAGCCATTTGCATTTTTAGTGCAAGTTAAGGCATGTCTCATATATCATATACACCCAAGAACAGGGCTTTTGGAACTACAGCCATAGTTATCCCAGATATACCAGCAAGGTTAAGTTCTTTAGCACAAACTTATTCCTGAAAAACATTTTGAAATTATTTTCAAAGGGGTACACATATGCATTTCAATTTACATTATTCAATATAATGGAAAAAGTTTAAAGATTCATTCTTTGTGTGATACTCAGCAACCACAAATGTAGGACACAGATCTTGTAGTTCACGTGGTGCAACACTTCTTTCAACAGGCATCACGTGAAGAAGCTGAGGGGCAGACACTGATGTCTTCATCCTTGTGTCCACTGGCTGGATATCAGGAAAAGGCTTTTCCACCCAGAGGGTGTTTGGGCACTGGAACAGGCGCCCAGGGCAGTGGTCACAGCACCAACTCTGACAGAATTCAAAAAGCATTTGGATAATGTTTTCAGGCACATGGTGTGATTCTTGGAGTGTCCTGTGCAGGGCTGGGAGTTGGACTCATTGATCCTGATCAGTCCCTTCCAACTCAATATGTTCTATATAACTGGAAGGAGAAGCCTAGAAAAGGGAAGACACCAGAGAGACCTTAGAGCAGCCTTCCAGTTTCGAAAAGGGGGGATCTACAAGAAAGGTGGGGAGGGACTTTTAACAAAGCCGTGTAGAGCCAGAACAAGAGGGAATGGCTTTAAACTGACAGAAGGCAGATTTAGATTAGATACTAGGAAGAAATTCTTTACTGTGAGGGTGGTGAGGCACTGGAACAGGCTGCCCAGGGAAGCTGTGGATGCCCCATCCTGGCAGTGCTTAAAGCCAGGTTGGATGGGGCCCTGAGCAATCTCGTCTAGTGGCAGGTGTCCCTGCCCATGGCAGGGATGTTGGAACTCGATGGTCTTCAAGGTCTCTTCCAACCCAAACCATTCTATGTTTATGGCCTTGTTCAGATTAAGTGCTGTGCTATCATTAAAATCAAGAGAATAGTAATAAAAATAGTTTACTTCTTTGGAGCTGGTCACCTCAGAGAATAGATGGAGGGAGATGATCCATCTGGCTTAAAATAAAGAAAAAGAAAAGCATGGTGTATCAGATAGGTTTCAATGGGCATTTTAAGTCAAAATTCTATCCCATATTATACAAGTAAAAGCAGCACTTTTAAAAATTTTTTCCTCTGCTTTTATTTATAAGTTGTTAAATAAGTAGGAAGAAAACACCTATATGTCTGCATGTGGGTTCATTAATCAGTGTGATGCACCACAAACTGAGAAAACAAAATTTTCACTTCCCTTCTACTCTAGCAAAAGTTATTATCTCTAAGTTCATGTAAAGCACTGTAATTAAAAACAGCTTTTCAATTNATTCTATCCCATATTATACAAGTAAAAGCAGCACTTTTAAAAATTTTTTCCTCTGCTTTTATTTATAAGTTGTTAAATAAGTACGAAGAAAACACCTATATGTCTGCATGTGGGTTCATTAATCAGTGTGATGCACCACAAACTGAGAAAACAAAATTTTCACTTCCCTTCTACTCTAGCAAAAGTGCAATGTACAAGTCATAGCCAACGTTCCCAACCTTCCAGGTAAAAATTACATTGACTGAAGGCAGCCTGAAATTCCCTTCTCACGTTATTATCTCTAAGTTCATGTGAAGCCCTGTAATTAAAAACAGCTTTTAAATTCCAGTGAAAAGTGAAAGGTTTCAGATAGTTTGGTACCAGAGATGCACAGTGCAAGCAAACAAGANCCTTGAAAGGGAATGGGAACTCTCTTCAGGGTTATTCACAAAAACAAACAAAATAAAAAAAACAAAAAAAAAAAAAACCAAAAAAAACCAAAAAAAAAAAAAAAAAAAAAAAAAAAAAAATTGACGTTCCTGTCCCTTAACTTAGCTGGCTTTTCTGGGGAAGCATACAGAAGGGGAAGGCTGGCCAGGCTGCTATATTTGGGGGAGTGGTGGGCATGGACACCCTACTTACACTAGAATTGGCCCCACATGACTCAGGAAAACTCAGTGCACTCAGTTGTCCCACAGCTGAGGGCACAAGCCCCTAACATCACACACAGACACACCTAAAGCCTGATTCACACCCAGCACGGGTGAACAGCAAGGGTGAATTTGTCTCCTGGATCCTCTTTTCTTGTCCTGTTCCTGTGTCCAAGCAGAGCCTAAGCAGCTATGCCAACACATGACTCCTATTACATTCAGGGGGTTGCTGCCACAGCTATGTAAACCCTGGGGCAAGATAAAACATCATACTCCCCTTCTGGTGAGTATTTCCAGCTTTGCATTAATGGAAGCTCTGGACAAAAATGAGAGATGTGTCTTTGCAGCTACTGGGACTTCTGGATTTTCTCCTCCATGTTGGCTTGGTGGTTTTGAATTAAATCAAATCGGAGGGCTGGGAACGAGAGCTCTCCCAAAATAGCACAGTTCAGCCTCATTGCAGGGAAATCGTGGGTCTCCAGTTTCTGCTGTGGACACGGCCTCTGACTCGGGGGTGCCAGGCTGAAGTCTCTGGGCACAATTTCGTCAAAACCTCTTCAAGTCAAGACAAAAGTAAAGCCATGAATGCTCCTTATTGCAAGCGTCTCTGCTGAATAGCTTGGTATTGCCCTATTCCCTATGACAATGGAGTTAAGGGAATGAAACATGTTGTTTGGAAACAGTAAAAAGCTGTCAGCAGTAACCACTGTCAATACTCATGCTGGGCTAAGCTTAGTACTCCCGCTTGTCATTTATTTATTTACTTATTAAAAAACATGTTTGATATAAAGCAGTTCTGTAGGCAAGCAACAATGCCAAACTAATAAACCAGTGATTAATTTTGTTCTTGTCCTAGGTTTGTTTTCTTCTTAATAGTCTACGTAAATCCATTAGAGAAAACATTCATTTGCCTAGACTTTATGTGGTATGAAGCAAACCTAGAAGCATTTTGCAAAGGCAGCTAGTTGTCACAGAAGAACTAGGCGGGCAAACAGAAAAGAAAGACATGAAAACATATGTAGAGAGCTGCATGCAAGCTGTAGAAAGGAGCAAGAGACATTATAATTTAAAAAAAATTGCTCAGCATTTTCTAAAACACTGCCAGTCTAAGAAATGGTGTTATAGTCTTCAGATGGCAAGAAATAGCCAGAGGACGAAAAGAAACCAAGAAGTTATTAATAATTTTAGAGAGAAGAGTAAAAAAGGAATGTTTTAATGGAAGCCTCCACTGGTCACTTTGTATAGATAGAGGTCTTAAGATTTTAGATATATTATCTAGATGTTTTCCCTTTAACAGCTAGCAAAAATCCTAACTCATATAGAGAAATCTGATACTTGTCATGGAGACTTTGCTTTTATTTCTGTGCCTGGGTATAGCAGAACAGTGCTCGTAGAAAGTTTTCTTAGATTGATTTTGGTGCCACCAGCTTTCCCGTTCCAAAACAGTAAAGGGTATGCTCCTTCCCAAGAGCAAGGAGGAAAGCAGTTCATGGAGTGCAAGAGGGCTGTTAATGCTGTTCGACCGGTCAGAACACTCCAGGTCTCAGAATGTTCTGCATATTTCTCATGCTAACAGTTTTACAGACAAAGAAGAATACTCACTTTGCCAAACTGAATCCCCTCTCATAAAAATTCTTCAAACTGCAGCAAAGCTTGAGAAACAGAGAACATCATGTTCCATCTCCCTTTGGGGCAGTGGCAGCAGAGGACCCATTCCTACTGGTTTTTTGCACGCCCTTGGTTATTGCCAACTCCAGTGGCAGTTTGAGTCATGAAAAAAATACAGAAATAGATAAAATTGTTATGCTCCCCACAGTGGATGGTGGGAGATAAACAGTCTCCTAGGAAAAGTTGGGAGCAGTGGCATCACTTCCAAGAGGTGCAATTTCAATGCACTAGGAGGTCATTTAAAAAAAAAATGCCTAGAAAACATTTATATTCTATTATACTTGTGTGTATTCTATTGCACAATAGAAAAAATATTGTGCATTTAATTTTTTTGCCACATAGTATTGCAAAGCTATTTTAAAAATGCTTTGAAGAACACTCCAGAATGTTGCTGGTATTGTTTTCATAATTCCAACTTAGCAGGCTACAGAGAAGAAAATGTTAATGAATAAATTAAAGAAACTTCTACTAAAAATGCCCTAGCAAGTAATTTTCTGAAAATTATATAAACACTGTCATCCTGTCAACCAAGATCTTTGCATGGCCACCTAGACCACACTGTATAAAAGCCTTCCCATTTAAGAAAATAGATCCATTAAATTAAGGTGTCTTAAAACTTTCAAGATTATAAGAAAAATACTGTGGTTAGTGGCAAGCAAACTTACTCTATTTTACACCGTGCATGTGAAGTAGCGTACAAGATGCTGGCAAGGAAGAGAAACAAATTCAAAGCCAAGACCTTTGCATTTTGGTCTGGGTAAGACATGGGGCTACCTTATCCTTGGAAAAGCATTATTTATTTGCCCAGCACCATCTCCCACCCCAGGAGTCTCTCTGTACTGCTTTCACAGCTTTTGGTTTCAGTGAAGCATAACCAGTGTTGGTAGGAAGCTGTTGCCAAGGTTATCTCTAGTAACTAAATCCAGCCTTTATGTGGTTTTAACAGACAATTTGAGATGGAGACAGACAATTTCTTCAGGGAGAGCCAAATAGCTGACTTCCAGGGTGACATAATCCTGGAAGGTCATTGCAAAGTAAACACAAGCACCACACTCTCTGTTGTTGGGGTTTCCCTCCACTCCCCCAGAACATGGGGTACAGGAGTGAAAGTCTTCAAGCACACAGAGACCAAAGTGCAGCCTGATACCTCCAGGCTGCAGGGGAGAACTAAGAGTCTTCTCTTCCAAATAACACACACAGTGTCTCCAGCTCTTGCTCACACTGACACAGGGATGACTCTCATGATCACAGTCCTGACTCATCACCCTGAACACCATGCAGCTTGTGCCAGGGAATTCCAGATACAGAAGAAACAGCTCCCAGAGCAAACACAACCAGAGGTAGCCCTCGGGGTTGGGCTGCACAGAGGCCACCAGCAGCCACGTTTGCCCTTGCCTCACTTTCCAGCGTAGGACAGCAGTCAGAACGAGGGTGATGGGAAGTCACCCTGCAAGGATGCTTGTCCAAGTGCTCTGAGATGCCCTAACTCATCCACAGGTGAGCAGGAAGAGCTGCACTGTTGAAATACAGACAGAGTTCGATTTTCAAGTCATGATGACAAACGAGGTATCAATGCCCACCCTCTCCACAAGTTTGTATTGAGAGCATTCCTGCCATAACTTTGATAAACTAACAAATCCAGTATATAACTTAGCAATTTTAGAAGTCCTGTGAATTAATGCTTTTTGAATTTTCACCAGTTCCCCTGAAACCTTTAAGAATCTATAAAAAACTTTTATATCTGGCCTTGGCTTGCTTTCCCTATCCCCATTTTAACTTATGATTTTTGCAGTCCACATTAAATAATCAATATTAGTGAAAATCTTCAGTTCTCTCCAGAGGACAATGCCCTCCAGGTTTTATAATAAAATACCACAATGTTCAATCAGACTTGTATATCACAGATATATATATATTGTAAAATAAACATCTGAGGGCAGCCATGATTGAATCTCAGCTCTGTAGAGCCAAGAATTATTCACTGCCTTTTAGAAAGCAGATGATATTTATTCTTCCCTAAAATTTGTGCCTTATGAACAATGTTTCTTTCACACATCCTTCCCAGGATTACAATTCATTCTTTGATAGCCCTCCATGATCCCTTATCTCAGTTTGCATGACATGCAATCATTCAAAATTGCAAACTGAATTTAATTGCCATAGACAAGTGTTAATAGATTTTAATAATGCTTTATTAGACTTTATGCAAATTGGACTGTGCTGAAAAATCTGAATAAAATCGCAGCTTTAGCAGCAACTTCCTCCCCTATGTTGTCTTGAAACACAGAGCAGGAAGAGGAAGCTTTAATTAGTAATTTCTGATGGAATCTGATGATGAAAATGTTCATCTTATGAATAGATATGGGTGACAAATATTATCTTTAAACCTGTAAGTTTCATGATTCATTAATTAGCACTGAGGGCTTTTCCCAGGGGATGATTTAATATTAATACCAGCCAACAGATTTTTTTACATTAGGATTTTTATCTCAATAGAAGTGTGGATGATGTCTCAGAACAGTATTATGCTGACTACACTTTAGAGTATTCAGTTGACACACGTTTTAGTACGTAAACAAATCAAGTAGAGAGGAGAAAAGTAATATGAGTGGAGATTGTTGAATAATTAATACAGAAATAATTCAAAATAATCCATTCTAGTAAGTAAATCTGAGTTAAAATTATAACATAAAAGCTATTCAAGACTAATAACCATTTCTTTATTCTTCGATTCCTTTTGTGCTGTTTTTCCTTCAGGACAAAATATTACGACGTATAGAAGGTTTCCATCTGCAGGATAACTTCTTGGTGTCAGTGGGAGAGGCACACAAATCAAAAACCACAAATAGCCTACGTGGTTTTTTGTTTTGTTTTTTTTTTTTTTTGACTCATGAAAGAACATTTACTTTAACTATATGATAGAAAGGAGCACACTCATGGGACTATTTTTAATTCTGCCATTATTAATTAATACTGGAGGGAAAATAGCTCAAAATAGTTTGGTTTTTTCCTGCCTACTCATATTCATAGACACTGTTGCACACCATAGTTAGGGAATCCTTCCAGGGTAGAGTTCCTTTGGAAGCATTGCTATTTCGTGTTACTGACAAAGCTATCATATTTCTTCCTGAATCTATAAAGAAACAAAAGAAAAGCCTCATATCATAACTAGCCAAGGTGATATAATATTACTTCAGGTCTTAGAAACAGCCAACCCAAATATTTTCTGTTGACAAGCTCCACTGAACAGCACAGGAGCCAGGCATTACATCACATATGCCAGATAACACTTCCTATCCTGGATTAAGAAAATCTGCCAGAAGAGTATTAATAGTTGCTCCATTTAGAGATAAGGAGATCAAATTACCAAAATCTTACAGTGGTTTACTCAGAAGCAGTTGAGAGCCTGGCTATGTTTAAGTTGGTGGCAAAACTTCAACAGAAGTAGGATTTCACTCACGTATTTACTAAGCCAGCTCAAATCCTTCCTCTTCCAGTCCTTATTGCCCACCATAAAGCAATTACTAGGCATAAAACCAGCCTTTCCCTACGAACACAGTGCAAATCAATACAACTTTAAAATTCACATACAAGATAAACAAAGATCATTTGTAGCAGATATACAGCGCCGTGACATGCGGCAGCTGCAATTAAGAAAGTAAGAGAGCATTTAAAATAAAAACAAACACAAACCAATCCTACCACCAAGCAAAGCTGAAAAGCAAACCTGGAGTTTGACTTTTTTAAATTAAAACAGATCAAGGCCGTTCTTGGTAGAACACTAATTTCAATTGTTTTAAAGGAGATATAGCAGAGCACAAAGGAGCATGAGTCTTACCACTGAAACTATGCAGATACCAAGCATTTCTCTCTTCTTTGGAAAGCCTCCACCCACATGCCTCACACCTGAGATTTACAGGCTCTTTCTGAGCCACCTGAGGTAGCCCTGGCACTGCAGCCGAGCCAGCTGCAGGGTGTGAGCACTGCTCATCACTTCCATTATTAGTGCAAACCTGCAGCCTGTCACTGCAGTGCCCCAGAGCCAGGGACACTGTGAGTCTGGGACAGGCTGAAGTTGTACCAATGGCACGTGTGGTTCAGTTGCTTTGAGGGTCCTTTAATTGCATGTAAGCCGACAACACATAAAGCTAAAAATAAAAAATATAGGTTTCTCAAATGGAAATGATGACTAACCCTTAATGATAATTAATACCAGACATTCTTAAAGACCTTTTTTCACCTACAAATGAAACTAATTACTAGGACTCCTAGCTTATAGTTTGCTGTGTTGCAGAACAGCAGCAGCTGGGCTGTCTTTTTTATTTACTCTTGAAGAGTTTTCAGTAAATCTGTTTCAAATTTTGTTAGCCCTACTCAACCTCCACACCCTCCCCTTTCTACTCCCCTCCACCCCCAATACTCATTCATGAGTTACAGCTGACTAAAGTGATTTATAATAGTGCAATGAACTGCAAAACATGCTCTGGCAAAGGAGCAAATTCCTCCGCCTTCCCTCAGATACCATCAGGTGTAACTGCAAATTCTGCCATACCCTTAGTACCGGGAGAGGAGATAAGCAAGACAGTGACTTTTCCTCCACAAGCTTGCTTGCTGGAGTGGGATGCAATGGAATTACACCCTCCTCCCCCGTTACTAGCCCCATCATGCCCAGGCACAGTGCAGGAAAGGAGGAGGGTCAGATAATCCCTGGACTTCTTTTAAAGCCTCTTGGATACAGTGAAAGGAAGAGGGAGAAAGCCTGTTGTCCTAACTTCAGGTTATATTTTGCAGCTAAGAAAAATTTGCTGATTAGTAAGCTGTCTGCAGGGGTCTTCAAATCTGAGTTTGCTTACAAATAGGAGCAGTGAGCTATGGTTTCCTCAAACTACCCAACACAAATGCATCTGGTTTACCGTCTAGAGATTTTTTTATTTTTTGTCTTTCCCCTCTCTGCAACATTATCATGCAGTAACTATCTGGACTGAAATAAAGCCATGCCAAAAGAGTACAAAAACAGCTCTGCAGGGTGTATGATTTTATTGCACGCCTGATACTTCATTTTATGTCTTGACTCCTAAAGCTAGGTCAAATTCCCAGCTTTCCTCAAATGGAAATAAGCCTTGAATTGAACTAGTTCTGAAGAACATTTTGTAAATGGGAACTATGAACACAAAAAGA
>VZTT01026347.1:168154-190737 GCA_013400855.1 Buphagus erythrorhynchus | reverse complement strand
TAACCAGGAAAACTTACAGAAACCTCATTTTGATAGGAAAAAACCCATGGGGCCAGGAAGAAAAGCTGAAATCCTCTCAAGCTGCGTTTTTACAGGATGAACAAGCAAGTCGGTCACATCAGCTCCCTGGCAAGTTTACCAATAGCAGTAGATGTCCATGACTTTAAAAGAAAATTTTCTCAACAGTAAGCTTTTTTCCCTACTAATTTAAGTAACAACAAACATAGAACACAAAAGGACATGTTCACCCTTTGAACTAGACACATCATGCATAAGAAACAAAGGTTCTTGTATTTCCAACTGACAAAAGAAACAGAGAATAATCTAAGAAAATTGATTAAATCTGCCAGACAAGTGGCAAATTAGGCCCAAAAATCCTGCCAGATAAGTGATTTCTGCAATTGCACAAAATGAGCATAAGGCTGTATCTCCATCCCCCTCTGCAAGCCCCCCAAACTCTGATGAACCCATCAGCCATCTCGCTGGTTAGCAACAGAAATATTCCCAACTGAAGAAATGTGCAATTCGCCTGACCAGGCCCTGTGCAGCCACACAACTTAGCTGTCAAAGACTGAGCACTTACAGTAAACCACTGGTAATTAACTCGTGGAGTAAAGGAGGAACTCAGCTGCTGTAAAATCCAACAGTACAAATGCAGGAGAAAATCATAACCTCATTGCAGACGCTCTATTAGCCAGCAAGGACTCTGCATTGGCCCAAGTGTGTTATTCAGTCAGCCTACTACTTTAAATAATAATGAGCTATTTTTTACTATAATGCACCAAATCTCAAGAGGACCTGATCTGGAGTGATGCTGAGGACTTGGTGCCCAGCTACTCTCAGTGGAAACTGGGTGAACATTGTACCTCTGGATTTGATGAGCATACAGCACAAGACAAGCAATTGATTTGTTTTCTAAAGCAGAAAAAGGCAAAGAAAAAGGGGAATTTTTTTTTTTTTTTTGGTAGACCAATAGGTAACAGGGTACAGTCGGACTGATTCTTTAAATGCTGCCATAGGTGTTTTGATGCAGCACTCAATGTAAAATGGCAGTCTAAAACCTACATAAAACCTCTTCCTCATGTTGCTGTTTAAAGCACGAGTGAACATGGTCATACACCCACACCTTCTCTAGACAGTAGATTACTGCAGAATCTTTCCACATACTAAACAAAATGTAAAAATTCATTCCAGGAGTTAGACGTTTACCCAGGTTTTACTACTTAAACTGAAATGCTTGCAGCCTCAAATTTAAATAGCAAAATTCCTCTGAAGTTTCAATGAGAGAGTACAAGATTACAAACATTCAGTCCAACCTTCTATATAATACAGGAATTTCCTCTACAGTCTCAGGTGCAGAAATTATTTCCAGAGTTTGTTTGTTTAAGGAAAATCTTGAGAAAAATTTTCATTTGTTTGACAGTGTGGTAAACCACAACCACGTTTTTCACAAATTATTTTGAAAACCTGCATTAGTAGCTTGCATATTACCAAATCCAGATAATTAGAAACAACATTTAGTAGTTTTGATAATCCCTCAGCCAGTTTAAAATAAAATGGCTCGATGCGATTTGCTATCTGATTTTTGTTCTAAAATATAAAGTGTTCCACAGAAAACTGAGAAGGCATAAAACCCTCTAGGAAAACCCCAGTCAGTTAGCCCAAACCTCTGGCATCATAACACTGTCCTGTAGTGCACAAAAAACAGACATGCACATACATGTTTAAAGACACCATCTTTCCAAAGCAGTATTTGAAAAACCTCCCATCCACAAGCTGTTGTTGGTGGTGTTTTCGTGGCTTGTGTCTCACTAACAAAAAAAAAATTAAGTTCCGCACATATCTTATTTTCAAGTGTTCGTTTACAGTCCAGTTATGTGAAGATTTTCTCTTTGGTATTTTATTCCATATCATTTCCTTAAAATCCTGTTTGTCTCTTAGGCAGTATTTTACTCCAATGAGAAGCACAGCCAGCTGTCCATTGTCAGTGGACTTCTACAAGTCAAATCAGCACGTGTGACCCTTAGCAGCAGTTTTGCTGGTATGTAAGAGTTCTAAATATATGGAAAATATGTTATGGGTATTTAACTTGAAGAATCACTAAACTCATAGTGTTATTTCTTCTTAGCAACTCACTCTAGAGAAAAACTCTCTGAATTTCTCCTTACCAATCACATCATTATCATAATTAATTCATGTCCTAAAGACATTGCATTAAAGGAGCAGTTTGAGCTGAATTCACAGATTTTGCACAATACTAATCCACTCGTAAGACTCAGCCTTATGCTCAAAATATTCATTTTAAGTGAAGCCTCGAGGAAAGGTGTTATTCCCAGCTCAAACCATTGCTTCTCCCACTTCTACCCTCTCTCCTGGACATCTCTTGAGATGTCCTGTGCTTCAAGGTCACCAGCTCAGTTGCAGCTTACTGAACATCCTGAGTCATTCCAGGTATATTTCCAATGTGTGCAAATTAACCCTTTAGCTTTTCTCAGGCACAACTGGAGGGAGGTAATAGCTAAAGCAGCCCACAAGCAATGCCTTATGATAGAAGGAGCCCAAAGTCCTACAAGAGAAATACAAACTCACAGTACCATATGATACATTCATAACAGGCTGAACATGAAGTGTGAAATCACACATTTGCACACCTAAATCTCTTTAGTTAGTAAACATAATGGTCTGAAACTACATGTGACATATGGCTGCAACATGCTTGAAAAAGGCTGACAAAAAAGAGAAAGCAGGTCACCATCCTCTGCATTCTGCTACCTCACCAGCACCAGTGTCACTCACAAACCAGGCCACAGGAACTTACACTGGCTCAGTAAAAATACTGCCCAGAACAACCTGTTTACTATGAGATTTACATACCAATGAGCACCAAAAAATCCATAGAAAGAAATCTCAGACATTCCCCCACACCTCCATGTGAAACGCTATGCTCTTTCAAGTCTTTTGCTGGGCGGCTGCGCATCCTCGGATTTTTCCTGCTGTGTTCACTTCCATCCACCTCCCTGGTTCATCAGCCGCTGCAGGGCATCTGCAAAGCGGTACATGCTGCACTGCCAGCAGTGCACTGATGACACCCAGCTCTCTATCTCCTTCCCTCTTGACCCAGACACAGCTGCTGGCAACCTCAAACAATGTCTGGCAGAAATTGGTTTCTGGAAGAAGGCCAGCTGGCTGCTGCTCAACCTGGACAAGGCAGAAATAATGCTAATCAGCAGGGGGAAGTGCTTTGAGGACCTGGTGAAATTCATAAGTGCTCTATCAGCTGAGGGCATTTATCTGTCCATCATCCTAAGCAGTGTAAATCCCAACCTGGTGGTTACATTGTAACTTCCTTACAAATTCACCAAAAGATTCACTCACTCTTTGTTAAATGCCTGCTTCATTTTGAAAGACCTCAACACCTTTCCTTTGAGTTTAATGGTGAAAACTGTACTAGGAGCCTAGATAGCTGGCCAGGAGTGCCCCTTTTGGTCCTGTTCTGGATAACAAACCAAAACAACTGCAAGCATGTTCCCTGGTGTCTTGCACATCCATCATTTTATAGCATAACTCATCTGGAAAAATGATAGTCACTTCTAAAAGTGGCATTCACTGATGCTTTAGATAAAATTTTAAAAGCAATTTACACCCCACCTCTGAAAAGCAGCAGCTTGGTTATCTTAAAAATCAAGCAATGTGACCAGATCTATTTTCCTCAGTCAAGCCCAAGGATTCTAGTTAAATTATGAGCAACATGCATTGGGACAGATGATCTTTTATTTAAGACAACCCATGCTTCTCAGTTCTATCCTTATAATGGACAAATAAATCTGCATTAAAATTCCCAGTATTTTACAAGGGGTGATAACTCAGTGACTTCATTTACTCATTCAGTAGCAAGACAATATTTTGAAGCCCTAGAAGTAAGAACAGATGTAACACCTAAGTCTGTTACCACAAAATGAAGACCAGAACTGACAGTATTGTATTTCATCTTTGAACTGCACATCTGAAGCAGGTTTTGGGGGTATCTTTCCAAGACATGCTGATCATTCAACTACTGCTAGAAACTTCTTTTTCTTTCACAGAATGGGTCAGGTTGGAAGGGACCACAGTGGGTCATCTGGTCCAACCTCCCTGCTCAAGCAGGGTCATCCCAAAGCACTTGGCACAGGATTGCATCCTGATGGATCTTAAATATCTCCAGTGAGGAGGACTCAACCTCTCCAGGCAATCTGCTCCAGTGCACTGTCGCTTGCACAGTAAAAAACTTCTTCCTCATATTCAGGTGGAACTTTCTGGGCATCAGTTGCTGCCCATTGCCTCTTGTTCTGTTGCTCAGCACCACCAGAAGATCCTGGGCCCGTTCTCTTGGCACCCTCCCTACACTGATAAAGTGTACTCTCAGTCGCCTCTTCTTGAGGCTGAACAGGACCAGCTTCCTTACCTCTCCTCATAAGAGAGGCAAGGTGTTCCATTCCCCCTCCATTGGACCCACTCTCTATGAGTGGGTCCTCTTTTTAAAGGTCAGCCTGCAGGCTCTTTTGCCACCTATTACTGGACTCAGGTTTACACCAGAGGTCCTTGACTCAACCTCTTCATTCAAGACAGCTACACATTAAACCAGTGTTGCATGATCCATTCCCAGACCACAGTAAAGGCAGTAAAATTGTAACAGGAGGCTCCTTCCTAAAGAGCAGTATTATTAGATGGTAAAGCTGCTTAGGACAATGCATTTTGCAAACATGAGGGAAGGAGAGGTAGTTTTATGAGCATTGTTTGTTTCCTTTCTATAGGTATCTTCTGTCAAACAGTCAGCTTTACTTGTCTTTGTTGTCATCTTCAAATAGACACTGCAGTAGGCCAGTGTTAAAGGTAGAATTTCTATTTGCTGTTTGCATTTGTTTAAAATGTCTATCTGAAATACCACATATTGTTTCACATACACCCAGCTATGTTAAAAAAAAAAAAAAGAAAAAAATCAACAACAACGAACCACAAGCTCCACAACTTCTAAGTCTCACAGGAATTTGGAGGTTGCTTTTTGGCCAAATTACTTCTGGCCCTGTCCTTTTAACGCTAACAGAGGCAATGACGTTGGTAAAAGAAGGCAGGTTACGCAAGGCTGAGCAGATATCTTCAGCACAGTGTGTATGGGACAGCAGTTCTCCAGGGTAACAGACAATGGCTTCATTTAAAAAGAAGAAAAAAAAACACATACAAAGGAGTAAAGCTGTGGAAACAAATTAATTTGGAATATGTAAAAGGATTATGAAAGAAAGCACAAACTTTCCTTCTCCGCCAAAAGCAGCGATTTACTATGTGTACATCTTTGCCTTGTTACAGTTTATTATGGAGTTGGGTAGCTAAAAGAGAAAGAATTCAAACAAGGAGAGGCTACAAAAAGGCTGGCTCCTACTGTGAGCACAGGGGTGAGGAGAACATGGAATAATACATGAAAAAAGCTGCTCATTGCAACCAAGTGACTTGTTAAGCCTTCAGAGTCTGTCACCAGTGCTCCTCCAAGCAGTGTAACTGATTGCACGGCACATCGTGGGGGTTCAATGGTGTGTATTTGACTTCCCTTTTCTAAAAAGAAACACTATACAGCCAAAATACAACAACCTTCCACACGTACCTACATGCTGTGAACACCAAAAAGCAAATCAAGCTGCCGAGCGTGGTACATGGCAGTATAACAAGGGGTCATGGGATGAAAGCAAGAAAGAGAACATTTTAGGCTGAACATCAGGGGGAAAATACTTTTGTTGAACTGTGAAAATGCTACATGCCCACGTTAAAAATTAGCTAGACAAAGCACTAGAAATTACTTTGTATACTACAACTCTACACTGGCAGAGAGATGGAGCAGAACTAATTGGCCTCTGCAAACCCTAACTTCTTATGATCCTTCATAAAAAACAGTCTACAACAGCTCTTGGATTTAAAAAAGGCTTGCACTTAGAAGAGAAAAAGAAACTGGGAAAGCAGAACATCTCCTTGCAAGTCTATTTTCACTGAGATCAGCACAGCGTGGGAGGTGCAGTCGTTCAAGCGCATTATGCTCTGACTTAAGTCGAGAGAATCATTTACAGTAAAGAAACAGGAGTGATACCTTTTTAGCATTTTTATCATCAGGAGTTTCTTAGTACACCACAGTTTGGGAAAACACAAAAAAAGTAACCTGCACATTTTCTTTGAGAAAAGGAAGAACTCATTTTGCCCATCTATTAAATCTTTTCTCATTTCCCCACTTATACATTAACCCAGGCCCAGTTTCACCAAATCCAAAAGAGGAGCTGATGTCTCGGGAAACATTGCATTCCTACACATTTCATAAAATGCAACACCTGTGCTGAGGGAAAGACTCGGGTTAATGTTTCCATTCAGTCACAATTCAGTCATAATTCACTCTTTCTGACAACATCTGGCAAACCAGTAGCTGATGCATCCTGGTCAGCACTAATGTAGCTCTAAACTACCCACACCTCCTACCCAGTGGCACTGATCTGGGATGCCTTAAAAGGGACCTTGGAGAGGAAAAGACCTGCTCAGATCCTCAAATCCCAGAGCATACAGTGCAAACAAAAACATGCTGTCCATATTGACAATGTTTACTTTTTATGGACATTCCTGGTAATAATCAGGGGATGAATTCTTGATTTCTACTGATTGCAATTTGTCACAAATATGGCAAGTAGATGTCATTGGTATGCAATTGCAGGCACATACTACATTAGGAAAATGGCCTGAATATCTATAACAGAGGTCATAAATAAAATGAACTTGAACATATGAGATGAAATTCCTTTCCCTGGTCTTGGTAGAGGCATATGATTTCCATTAGTAAAAGGACCACTGTAAAACTTACTGCAGAGGAACTGATTTTCCCTTGGTAGTCTTCTTCACTACAAGATCTTCAGAATTTGTTTGCATTTTGTGTAATGTTTTCACAAAAAATATATACATAAAATATGAGTGGTTTCAACTCTGCAGAACTGGCTCCTTTCGCTCCTTATGTGAAGCTAGGAAGATGTGCTCCATCTTATACCAGCTGAAATTCAATTTTTCACAATTATGCAAACCAACAAAATTCAGCCTGCCTAATACTCATCAATACATACAAGCACCTCCAAGAAAGTTTTAATTTGAGCAGATATTCTGCTCATCTGTTCTCGGCAGCAGTACACGCCATGCAATTGCCCTACAAAATAAAGCTTCTATCTGGTGCACTTTGCACATGTATAAATAGTACTAGAGGTGAAAGAAATATGAATTGTTCCTTAATAACTGCTGTTTGTAGGTGATAAAAAAAGCATACTGCTGGCACCATTCCCCTGAAATCTTAAACCCAATCCCAGGAAAGCACTAGAGAAAAAGTTGTGCTCCAAGTACCTACGTGCCCATGTTAAATTTAAGAATTGGTTTAAGCACTTTCCCTAGACCAAGGCCCTGTGCAAGTGAAATATGATTTTTCTATTTAAAATATTAAAAAGATACAGGCTGCCCAAGTGTTTTACATTTCTTTTTCCTTCTTGACTTCTAATTCATTTCTGACATAGTGTTTCCTTTCAGTCTCTTGCCTGTACCATAAATCTACCTGTAATAATTTGGTACAAGTCACACACTTTGCATGAAAATGGATCCTGCACCCTTCCCAGTCACAGGATGTGAAGTACAATGTCCATCATAAGTCATGTACAAAGTATAGTTTCAGTAACCAAAATCTCTCATTCAGGCATTACATCTCATTGTGCATCCCAGTGTATCACAGACAGCTGGAATTAATTCAGCTATTTACTCCAGAGTAAATCACTGACTCCATGGAATATAAGCATCCTAAAATCAGGAGTAAAGGAGATCAAAATTAGACCATCTTATATGAACCTTTGTAGAAACATTAATTGTGTTTATGGTCTTGGGGTCTCCATTATTAACAGACCTGAGACACCACAAACTACAGTCACATGCACGCATCTTACTAACTGGAAGAAAACATTTGAAAATTATTTTCAGAAAAAATACTATCCAATTTTATTTCCTTCTTTTTTTTCATTTTTCTATTTTTTTTTTCCCCTCCCCAAAGCTTGCACAGAACTACCCAGTTTCTGCAAATATGATCCAAAAACTAGCTGGGGAAAGCAGGAAGGTGCTAACAAGGCACTGGATCAGGCAATAACCCAGCAGCTGACACACAGTTTCACAGCACTATCTCAGTTCTGCCTGATAGCATATCGTGTCTCTCATCAGACACCTTGACATGCAGGTGTAAATACCTCCACCAAATTACTGAGGAATCACAGCTCAAGAAGATGGGACAGACATCTTCAGATGTATAAAAGGTTTAGAGTGACACCCAGGATGAAGTCAGCCCCTTATTTTCTGTAATGGAGATGAATAGAAGCAAAAACTGAAAGAGTAGTTTCTCCAGCTGTTGATCATAAGACCCTTAGCATACATATGGCATGTTCACCATGTGCTACTCCTTCATATTTTGAAGGGCCCTTCATATTTTGTGAAGTAGGATAGCAAGCTTAGACAACCCAGAAAACACTGCTGAGCAGATACCAACCTGTCAATTTTTTTTTTAGTTTTAGTAAACTGTTTTGCTTATTTAAGATTACAGCCCTTTTTTTACATCACTAGGAATTTCTGGGGAACACTAAAGCCCAGACCTAGGACAATGCTTTCCTTTTCTTAACTCACTACTTTTTTAAATTATGTCTTTTTTGTTGTTTTGGGTTGAGGTTTTTTGGTGTTTTTTTTTTATTTGTTTACAGCTCTGCTCATCAAACCTGCACAGAGGTAACAATATGAAGAAAAGCCAGAGAAGAAAACCTGAGCTAATTGACAGCATGAGCATGTTTCACATAAACATTCATTATACACAGTGGTGCTGCTGCAGCTACTGCACTGGCCACAGACCCTACAGTTTAGTACCACTGACCTTAACAGCAGGCAGATGAAGAGCAAAACTGACATGTCAAGCATAAAGCTAGAGTAATTGGCACTCTTATGGCCAGATCCTGAGCTGGAACACAGTGACCATAGCTTCCTCAAGATCAACAGTATGAGGTCAATTTTTTTCTAGCTCAGTCAACAACTTTTAATCCGAGCGCTGCCAGGAAATCAGAGAAATCACTCAGCATTTGTTCAACTGCCAAATTAAAACTTCTGAGTTGTAGGTTCTTTCATCTTGAAATCCATGGTTAAATACACCTTTCATATTACTAGAGCTGCAAGAAATTACATTATTTCAGATCACAGTTATTTGGAGACTCTTCCCCTCCCTGTTACTGACTCAGAGGGAGTCTACTGAAACTTTCCAGTGGAATCTGCATGCAGGGCTCAAATAAACCCATATATTCAATGCCTGTTTTACTCGTAAAGAATAATACATCCTTTTCTGAGTGAAGACATGGTGAAAATAATTTCCTAGTGGATTTTCTGGAAAGAAAATTGGGATACCTCATACCCCTCAAAGTACCCTTGTCTTCCCTGCAGTAGACAGGCTGTGCTATGGAAAGCTATCTGACATGTAAGGGAACTGAATCAGTGAAAGCACATCAACAAGATGGGTGTTTGTTTTGTCTTCACCTGGAGATAGCAGCTGTGTCAGCAAATAGTGAATTAAGAACACATGACAGGTAAGACTTCTTCATCACTGTGAGCTGCTCCATACTTCCCAGTCTTTCCATATGTGTTCCAGTTTATCTTCCAGCATCTCTTTGCAGTTCCATGCCAGGCCTCTGGATTTCTGTGCCACAGCAGTTCCCCAGCACACCACCCTGCTTGTCATCTGCTCTTTCACAGTGCTACAGGTGATCTCACCCGTGCAGAGGGACTCAGCCATCACACAGCCAGCAAGTCACCTGCCCACAGGTCACCTGTCACTCAGCTTCCTTTTATCAGCACTTGCTAAATACACCAATGAGGCATATAGGTAACAGATGCAAACAAAAAATTTGCAACAAGACATGTGCAGGGCAGCGAAACCTTTCATTTCTTCTAGTGGAATCATATTAAAAGGCTAAAATTCCTTTGAATAAAATTTACAGAGACTAAAAAATCCACAAGAGATCCGAAACTATTGAGAGCAGAGAAATGGCTGAGATGTAGAGAGACTGAACCTGCAAACAGAAAATTTGGAAGATGAAGTTCAACTTGGAAAAAATACAAGACAGCTACATTTTTTCTTAATAAAAAAGAAAAAACCATCAGACCACACAAACCTAGAAAGCAGCAATGGGAAGGAGAGACTGAGGGTCAGTAACAGATAGTAAATTAGACATGAGTCCACAATGCAGTCTGACAGCAAAAAAGGTCACCACAATTTTAGGCTGCATATGCAGAGACAGCAAGTAACAAGGAAGTAATGGTTTTTATCTATATTGATCGGGTACAGTCTACTATGGAAAAAACATGCTCAATTCTGGTTTTTGTGTAAACAAAAAATAATGGCAGTTTGGAGGGACTTCATACAAAACAGACACAGAATAGCTTGGAGGGCTAGCAGAACTAACCAAGGAAGATGAAAAGCTGGGAAAAAAAAAAAAAAATCACAGACTTCTCTTACAAAGAAATTAAAACAATTCAAGAAGTTGACAAAAAATGATTGCTGAGGATAGGCTAGGCAAACCTGCTCACTTTTGCACCAAAAGCAGTCAAGATTTACTATGAGAACTACCAAGTCTAACTTGGAAGGGTGCTAACAGTGATGGGGCAATTATTTCCAGAACTGCTGTCCTGTGTAAATGTCCAGCTGCACCCTGGGAATTGTTTCTGGTTCACACAATAGCTAAGAAAAGCACAACAATGTGAAAGACTGGAAAGAAGATGCACCAAAGATGCAAAACTTAGCATTGCAAAAGGGAACATTAGTAAAACTTGTGGAAGAAAAATTAAGGAGTAGGCCTGGACTAAACACTTAGGCAATATTTCTCAAGGCTGAGATCAATCAGGCAGAATGACCTTGTATCACCCTAAAGCCAAAATTCTAACTGATGCAAGGGGGTTTAAAGGCTTGAACCTGCATCAGAAGGCATATTATAGAGCTGAGGTGGACAACCAAGGCCAGTGCATTTTGAATGAGTGCCTCAAAATGACTGGTGCAAGTTCCTCCTCATAACATCCTTAAAGGTAGTATAGTCCTAATCATAAAACCCACAGAAGATTTCTGACAGTATTAAAAGTCTTAACAGCACTTTCTGCTTCCCAGGTTTCTGGGAACAGCTTGATCACTTCACCCTCTCTGCTGATCAGAAAGCAGTAAGAGTCTTTAGAGCACCCAGGCCAAGCTAACAAGCTCCTGCAGGAATCAAAGCCTACGAGCCTGGGCTTTGCTTTGCACTGTCCTCATGGCTCCTGGCTGGGCTCAGGGTATGGGCTGAGCCTGCTCCTCTCTGCAAATCCACTGCCTCACAAAACAGTGAAGTCAGTAAGCAACCATACAAAAAGCATCTGTGTGAAGGGGGAAGACAAGACAGAAAAAAATAAAAATCAATGCCTGAAGAAAGCATTGGCATCTCAATATGCCATTCAAAAGCAAACCCATCGTGATGTAGTGCAAGATAGCCAATGGAAGTAAAAGGACTGCTCTTTCTCAACATCCTATGCCATTTACAATTCATTTAGGCAATCAGTATATTTCAACACTCCTTTTAAATACAAGCTGGAAGTGCTTAGTATTGAATTGGCACAAGTTTAAAAGAGGGGGAAAAAAAGGAAAAAAGCAAAAGGCAGTACAATAACAAAAGAAATCCCAATCCATCTTTTCACTGAGGTGCATTGCCTTGCTAATTTTGCTGTAGAAAAACAAAGCAGTTCTGGACAGCTGGTTAAAAGAAGCTGTTAATTTAGAAAAACCTGTTTGTTAATTGCCTTCAACCTTGGTCAGTCGGTTTCTGCACTCTAAACCCTAAAGGTAGCTTGAAATGAATGCATCTAGGGAGTGAGGAGTAATTAATGCAAGCAAGCAGCCATGGCTAGAAGACAGAGGTTACAGTGAAGGGAGGAAAGGTCTAAACCAGGGCATGTGCTCCTAGGAATTGGCCCTAGTGCTCTCTCTCTCTACTCCCCCTCCTTTTCCCCTCTGCTGCAGAGCTGCAGCTACAGCTGGAGCCCTCTGCCAAAGCAGGGGTGTCCCATTGCCCCTCAGGCACTCTGCCACCACCAGCAAAAAAAAACTTAGCAGGCAGCAGCTGCAGCAATGGCACAAGCAGCAAAGTGAGCAAAGATCCTGCATGCAGCCATGCTGACTGCTCTCCCTCCCTCATCTGTCCCTCTCCTTGCTGGGAGCCATGGGAGGCACCTCACTGGGACCCATGGCACCAGCCCCCCTTCCTGAAAGCTTCCCTGGCCAAAAGATGCAGAAGGCTTCCACCAGCTTGTGGGTACTGGGGAAAATATCCCCCTGCATCCCAGAACCCCAAAACACAACCCATGTAGAAATACAGCTTCCACCAAGCCTTCACAGGGATAAAGGATGATTTTCTGTTTTCCCAGCTTGCTGATCTCCTCTCACCAGGGTAAAGTTGCCCCATGACCACCTTCAGGGAGAGAGAGGCTGCAGAGGGAGTGGAAAGGAAAAAAAAACCTTGGAAATTAGTCACTCGTTTTACAAGCTGCCTCTGCCTGGTTTGCCATACGCTCAAAATAGAAAAACAACTGACCTGTGAGTTATTTAAACATGAGTGTAACATTTAGAGGCACAAGGCAGGGCACACAGATTTTACCCAACTGATGTCTGCCTGACCCCTGCAAGTCCTCAGGTGACCCAGGCACACAGGGCCACTGTGGCAGCAGTTCCCTCTGGTGTCCCCACTGCCTCCCTGGGTGCCAAGCAAAAACGTGGTGCTGGTTCACACTGTCCAAGGGAAAAGAAATCTCACTTAGAAGAGCAAGCAAGGCTAAGAGGAGTCAGGCTTGTTTCCTTGTAATAAATACAGCATCACCCTCAATAGATTTCCATTCTGGCAGTAGCCTAGTGCATTTTCCTGCAACAGGAAGCAGATGCACAATGTTTAGAGGGAGCTGGGAACCACATCTCTGGAACACAGCTTCCAGCAAGCTGTATATGCTGGGACCCACTATGCTTCCAACTTCCAAAGGACAGTAAAGAAAGCTCTGTTCAGGTGGGAGTCTGGCAACACAGCCCCTCCTTTCTTTAACTCCATCCCTTGAATGTCAACCAGTTCCAGCCACTATGTTCTGACTTTTAATCCTTATTAAAAATCACAGAATCGTTAAGGTTGAAAAAGACCTCCAAGATCATCAAGTCCACCCTTTGACTGATCACCATCCTGCCAACTAAACCACAGCACTAAGTGCCACATCCAGTCATTTCTTTAACATTTCCAGGAATGGTAACCCCACCATCTCCATGACCAGCCCATTCCAATGTGGAACCACACTTTAAGGGCAAAAGCTCTTCCTGATCTCCAACCTGAACCTCCCATGCTGCAGCGTGAGTCTGTGTCCTCTCATCCTGTCACTGGTTACCTGGGAGGAGAGCCTGATCCTCGCCTGGCTTCAACCTCCTTTCAGGCATTTGCAGAGAGCAATAAAGTCCCCCCCTCCCAGCCTCCTCTTCTCCAGGTTAAACACCCTGCTCCTTCAGCTGCTCGTCATATGATTTAATCTCTAGACCATTCACCAGCCTTGAGTTTGTGATTTGCATTGCAATAACCTATGCCTCCCAGCCTCCTCGAAAGAAAGAAAGAAAGAAAGAAAAAAAAAAAAAAAAAAAAGCCTTAATAAAAGCTGGTTTCAAGCTTATACCATTACCTTAGTATAAAGTCATCCCAATAGGCAGAGATGGGGTGCTTAATGTGATCAAGAAAATCTGTGTGCCTCTGCTGTTTGAAAAAGAAGGCTTAAGCCATGACTTAATTTGGGGCTTAAGTTGTCTAATGTAGCACACTGAGCTTTACAGCACATATATACCTTTTCATACTTTTTCTCTTGAACATTCCCACAAGTTTAGCAGCTACATAGGGTCTTGCCTGTACCTGGCACCTCCAAGCAGGGCACCACCTTGACAGCAGGTTGCATGATGCTGCCTAACTACTTCCTATTTAAACACTTCACCAAAGACTTATATCATCAGAGGTATGGTTTAAAATATGGCAGTAATTTCCAGCCATGTTTCTAGATATAATAATGTGAAAAATGAAAAGCCAAGCATTCAAGCATTCAAAGAAAGAGCAGGAAAGCTATGAAGATAGTTTGTTGGCAGCTCTGTGCCAGTAGGGCACTACTCTGAAATATGTCATCTTCAAGTGATTATGGTTTGTCAGCTACAGCAACACAGCACACAACACCAGCAGAGAGAAACTGCAAGGCATGCATATACACACATATGTGTACTTCAGCCAGCATCACACCTAGGTCCTCAGCAGGAGTAAAAAGCTTTATTCTTTTTTTTCCTTGAACACAGCATAGCTCTAGGTTATTGTTTCTCCAGGGACAAGTACATTCCTGTTCTCCCCACACTGCTAAATCCAGTAGTGACTTAAGAGGCTTTGTCTTAATAATTTTCATCACTGTTATTGATAGAGGTATTGATACTGGAGGTGACCAGGTCAGGTTGCAATGACTCTCTGAACTCATGAGTTATTTATGAGCACCTGCTAATCCGCATCACGTGTAATTGCTGAGTTACAGCACACACCATCTTGTAACCCCCATGCTCTCTCATGGAGAGCACAGGCTGCTCCCATTCAAAAGGGGTCCAATATATCAGTGAAATCCCACTGCACAACAGCAGAGGCTTAGCACAAGCCAGCACTTCACATTTGCCCCTTCACTTCTAACACCCTAGAGTGCCCTTTGCAAGGTGTTCTCCAGGCATATTATAGCCACAACACCACCATACGGAAAAAAAAACTGGGTCTGTGCAAGAAAGGTAGATTTTTAAAATGCTGAAAGTATTTTCTTAGCAAAAAATATTTCTGAAAAAAATTATGCATAACCCTAAAAGGGGCTTCCTGTATCTTCAAATCTACATTGTCAGAGAGTAGCCACCTCTAGTCCTTTTTGTTAGCTTCCAGGCTGAAGGGAGAAAATGTGGACTTCCATTTTAGAGGGGAGGTAAGCACCAGTCATTACCCCTGATTTCCATGACAACTGCAAACTCTCAACACATTTTCAGATTTGGTTGCTGGTGTTTCTGTCTCTTGAGCTAATGCCAAGCTAACTCTAGCAGCAAAATTATTGTGCAAAGGCATGTGGTCCATTAAAAATATGAGTCAGAGTTGCAGGGTGATGTCACATCAACTGCCCCTGATGATAACTATCAAAAGTTAGCACGAGCATCCAAATCACAAATGCCTTGGCTCTGATTCTATTTTAGTGAATCTGCTTTTACGATTAAACCATCACTGTAATTGGCACTGGAAGAGCATTGGCAGTCTGCTGTGGTCGCCTTCGCTGCAAAGCGTGTTTGTGATGCTCATCTCTGAATGATGCACAGTGTCTGCTTGGCTTCAAATAAATTTAAAAAAAAAATTTTTAAAAAGAAGGTATGAACAGCAGCTAACACATGGACTGGTCAGCAGCAATTCACTCCCTGGCAGCCATGATGACAGCACCACAGGCTAAATCCAGCCCTCGTGGAGGTGGGTATTTCTCCATTTCCTTTCATGGCATTGCACCGATGTTACATCAGGTATGAAGTTTGGCTTTCTATATTTAATAAAGTATGGTAACTGCCTTTCACTGGCTACCAGCTTTTTACAAGTGCTATACTATAGCTGGGGCAACAGCTTGTTAGGGCAGCTGGAATTACATTGTACTCCATAGGCAGATAGTGGAGGGAAGTCAGGGAAGAGACAGAGGGAGCAATGTGTCTTGTGTACTTAAATAGCTGGGTTGTCGGAGGAAAAAAACCCACATGCAGCAGCAAAAACCAACCAATACCTAGGAGCTGGGGAGAGGGATTTACACACTTTACATTTTCTAATTTCCCTCTGGATAAGAATCGTATAGTTTATCTAGCCTTTTAGGCTGTGGAAAAGGGGACGAATATGGGTTTTTGAACACACTACCACTGCACGTGCCTGCATTACAAAACACGTTTTTTTTTCTCCCCCAAGCACAAACAGTAGATAAAATTTAAAAAATTAGGCTGGCATTGAGTATTGTGACACACAGGGTACTAAACGTTTGGGTGGTTAGCAAATTTCTCAAATAGATTAGAAGTTAGCATGAGGCAAATGAAAATAACCGTCCCCTCCTCCCCACTACTAAATAAAATACAGAAGGGAAAAAGGATGGGGGGGCAATCTTAGAGATTTCTCCTCCCCTTTTGTTGTCCCCCTCCCCTTTCCCGATATTGATATTGCTCTGCTTTTTGATCTCTGCACTTCTTTGTTTTGGCTTCACAGGTATCAAGGGAAAATGGCTAGCAGTGAGTTCTGTAGCTTTTCCTGCTCTACAGCCCCTCTGGCTTAGCCAGCTGGATCACACTGAATTAGTCAAGTACTTCATTATCTCCCTTCTCTGCACATTTAGCTCCAGGTAATAAAATGCCCAAACAAGAGAGCCAATGCCTTCTGCTGCACTGTCTGTGAAGTTTTGTTGTTTTGGCCAATTCTGCATATCAGCATTGTGCTATGGGAGGGCATCACTTTTCATCCCTTGCCTGCAGTGCTTCCCAATCTCCATTTAGTCACAGCAGTTAGCTAACCATGTAGCTGTTGATAACATAGCACAGTTTTGGAGCCCCTCAGCCTTCAGGAGGTCTGGGATTTCTCTTCCCAGTGTGGGCCTACAGGAGGAGAGGCAGCTAGCTGGGAGAGCCAGACCAATTACATGGTGAGGATGGATGCAGAGCTGCGGATATGAGAATTGCTCTTATTAGCAGCCAGTGGGGTAGGAGTTTTGCACTAGGGCATTTTCTGCAGTGGTGAGCTGCTAGCCAGATATCTAGGTCAGGTAGAGAGAGCTGTAGACCAAAATCCAGGCAGTTGCTTTGCGCACCCTTCTGTCGTGAGGCGCTGTGCTATGCAGAGGAAGATAGTTTTTTATTATTATTGGTGGTGGTGGTTTTATTTTTTTGCTCCTGACTCACTGCAATATAATAGCAGCTTCTCTTTTTCACTTGTATTCTTCAGAACAAATGCTTAAAATCCATTTTAATGTATTTTTTTAAATACATTTTTCTCCTTCCGCTGCTCCACGTGATTTTTTTTCCCCCCTAAGATGACCTTTAGTTAAAGCCATAAACTAGCTTGAGGCAATCTCTGGCAGATCTGTCATGTGATGGGCAAAATGGGCCATATTTAAATCACATGGAAAAGAACAGAAAGAAAGAATCTAGTTCACCTCTTCAGTTTTTAACCTTATTCACAACGGCCAGTGCTAAAAATCTCCTAAATGTTCTCTATTTGGGGGAAGGCATGAGAAAATACATGCTGGAAAAAAGTCGACCTTGCATTGAAATCTAAGCTTGAAGAAATCAGTTTTCCCTGTGTGAATAAAAACAAAGAAACTGAAAAATAAGAGAAGATATGCAACTTTTTTTTGGCAGTCACCTTTCTCCCATTCTTGTTCCATCAAGTTCTCCAAATTTCTTGTCTGGGACATTCAGCCCACAGGAAAGCGGGTAGGAAAGAAACATGCGAAGAAACAAACAGAAGAAACAAATTCCACGCTAAGACACAGTGTTAAAGAAATTCAAATTCAGAACACTATAAAAACAGGAGAAAGAAGCTATATATGCGTATTATAAATTTGATTCACAGCCTGCTGAAGTAAACAGCTGACTCTATTGATTTCAGTGATCTGTAGATCAGTCCTTAGTGACAAAGAGAAGGACCTCATAACAAAGGTCCAGACTGCAGCATTTAGATAAAAATATTAACAGGAAAATACTGCTAAATTAATCCAACTTCTTTTGATTATTGATGTCCTACTGTTTTCTGCCTGAAACAACATACACGATGCATCAGTCATTTATAAATTATTCATTCACAGTTATTTTGGCAGCAGCTTCTTTCCATTTATCAACTGATAAACGTACAGGAGATAAGGAGGATAATTTTATAGCCCCTTGACATTTACCTTTGACACAATTTCCATATTTAATAAGGTAAAATACAAATGACATTTTGGGGATTCCAAAGTCCATATTATAAAGCCTCACTCTATCTTCCCTATCCACGTCACTGGAGATCAGCAAACCAAGCACACACAAAGCTCACGTGCACACAAGTCCCTCCGAGCTGACTTCTCAAGTCTGATTTCAGCAGCCCTGAAATGTGCTTGTTGTGCCACCAAATTGCAGAGCCTCTTCACAGCTGCAGTGGGAAGGATTATGGTTGACTTCAGAGGCTTGGATAACATCCAAAGAGCCACAGCTCTGGGGACTGTTGAAACCATGAGACATAGCCAGGTCAAGAATTTACTGTTGCCTGGCCTTGTTTCTAAAGATCTCATCCATATTCCCACACACAAAGCTTTTGGTCGTTTCAGATCTTTGCCCAATATGACTAAAAGAGTCATTCCATACGCTCAGTGAAATTACATCTTATGAACCCTGAGGTAAAAGATGGGGAAAATCAGGTTCCAGATATTCAAAAACTACATCCGTCTCACTATCCATGTTCATCTGGACCTTTGGTAGGTCTGCAACCCACTGGGCTGTGGTACCACAGCACATGGCATGCGGTTGCCACACACACGCCAGAAGTGTGAGCTGCTCCAAGCAAACAAAAAGCAAGTGGGATTGCTTCCATCCTAGAAAAGAATGACAGAGCCTTTGAACAGCATCTGTCCTATTTTTCAGTCTAGCCTTTGAGACAATTAAAGACAGACTTAATTTATTTTTTTTAAGAGGAAAATAAAAAAAGACCCACACTATTTAAAACAGCAGAGCAGGAATAAATTATAACTGTACCATTAATCCCAAGATCTACAGAGACTACCAAAATCCTCCACACATGATAAAGTACCAAGAGACCACTGTGAAATTTGTATGCCACTTCTACAAGTCCTATAAGTATTGCACATTATGCATCTAGAAGTAATTACAGCACAGCCAATTAACTGTTGACTTGCTCTTGCCCTGTAATTCTAGACAGTATTCTTTGTGGAGTTGTTCTTTCAGGAGTAATATTATACAAGAGACATTAGCTGCTGGTTCATACCTGCACGTACTTCAATAAAACCCACTACTGTTCATGTGCAAGACACTGAGCTCTGCGCAATACCTCAAGGACACAAGATGGGGAAACTTCAACTGACAGATTAAATTGGCCAGGATAGATTTCAGAAACAAAAAGAAATTTCTGGCAGATGGGATCACAGCACAATTTGATCACCAACAGCATCCACAAGTGCCATCAAGGGACAGTTATTAAGAGGTCACACACACCTCAGCCCAATTCCCCCCTACAAGCTGTTTTTTCTCCACAACGTCCTTGAAAAGCCAAGCTAAACAGTCTCATGTTACATGATGTATGTTGGAATATGAAAGGTCAATTAGAAGCTGAGTTATGGTATATTTTTTTGATAAGTGCCAACAGATTAATGTATTCTGCACTTAGGTAAACAGTTCAACTACATCAACTCACTCTCAGAGACACATATAGTTTTCACATTCATGGCTAGGATGAGGAAACAGGAGCAAAGGTGGTGAGATGTCCTTTCTGTCATCAAGCCACTATACATATAATTCAGGTGTTATTACACTATTTATTCTGAAGGAAAACTAACAAAGCAGAACTCTGGAAGTTTGGATGAAGTGTTAAATGCTATTCAAATTCCTATATAAAACTTTACGTTTGGGGAGATTTCTTACCACAGTTTTTGTGCTGGTGAAAGCTGCTGGACTGACAACTCTGGAAGCAAAGGCCTCCTGCCTCCTCATGGAAAAGGGAAGTACAGAAAGAGCTGTGCACCTTTTCTGCAGCAGAGCAGTAAGAAATTCAGGTCTAGATGCACAGATTACTGGTCAGGACTGGAAGCAGTAACCTAGGGCTAGAAGATACCACCTAGGTCATCTGAAATGTAAAGGTTAAAGAATCCCCTTATAAAACCACAATTTCCCATGTGCACCACACACTATGCAACACCTGCAACACTTCTCCCTCCCTGTACCCCATAATAAACTTCAGAGATCGACAATAAAAGACCAGGTGACTCAGAACAAAATTATCTTTCCCTAAAGTCCTTTCAGTACTCTGTCCAGAGAGGTGATTTTCAGTCTAAGTACACTATGGCTCGTGCTTCCATATTTGTTGGTTTCTTAAGTAAGACTTAAGTTTTATTCCAAATATACGGCAAGCCCCAGGGCTCAATTCAGATAAGCATGCTTCTGTTCCGGTGCCAAAAAAAACATCCTTTCTTTTTTTCTTGCAGCCATCATAAACCAGTCACCCTAGAAAAACCAGCTCTTTGTTCTTGGGGAAACAACTATTGTCAGAATATTTTACATGTAAATGAAACATGGGAGCTCATCTTCCTCTTTTATTTGTCATTGCAAGCTTTCCCCATTTACCATTCTGCTCCAATTTTCCCATTTAGCAGTGTATGGAATCTGCAATAGTGCATATTGTAATATGCAAATTGTATATAGCATTTTGGTGTCAGACACACTGAAATTAAATCAACTGGAAGAAAAAAAAAGAAAGAGAGTGTAATAAAGGTACCTTTATGGCCTCAAGCTGTAGATAAATTGTGGTCTGTGGTAGTTAAACAACAGCTGTTCAGATTTAAAACAAAATTATGATAAGGATCCCCAGAAGATAACACCTCTTGAGGTAACAGCATTTACCTAAATGCATCTGTTAGCAGCAAACACTGTGACTTAAGACTGTTTATGTGGTAGTTTATTCCCATTTGTTTTCCTTCTCCTCCCCCTGCTCACGTTGCTTAGCGAGAGCGAACCCTTCCACAGCAATACCAACCTCGGGGGTCTCCAAGCACTTCTCCACCTGCCTTGGAAGGACAGCCAGCCTCTCCCAGCTGCCCACAGGTGGAAGCAGGCTACAAGCCCTCCATGCTGGTAAGTGCAAGGATTATAGAACAGCAAGAAAGCAAATTGCTACAGTTAAAGAAAGAAAACAGCAGGACTAACACGTTTTAGTAGGGGTACGTACACCGAGACTCAGCAGTCTTTATACTCTTTGTGAACAGCAGTTCTTTAAGAGCTTTACACCCAATAAAATTTAAACTTTTATATATTTTTTTTTCTTCGTTTATTGCACCAGGGGTTTTTATTGCAGACATGTAGCAAGCCACCCATATGGAATTTCAGCAAGTGGCAACTACACTCAGCCTGAGCACCTCAGATCTGCCCAAACCGAGCCTCAGGTCAGCAGCATCAGGACAGAATTTTTTGCACTGGGTCATTTTGTTCCTTACACCCTTTCTCACTCCCTCTTGGCTATATTGTATTGCCTATCATGTTAAATAAATTTTTTTTAATAAGTGTGGGGGAATCCCAACAAGAAAGAATCAGCAGAGGATTTTAGCTTCAGTCCCATGGTGGGAAAATAGCTTTCGGGGACGATGGGGAGATTTGAATATCCAGCTTTCTCTCTTCTCCCATTCCTTTTGACAAAGGATGCAGGCAGTAGCATGGGGCATGCAGGCAGTGCATGACAGCCCTCCATCCCAGCCACTGCCCACAGGATCACCTACATGTCCCTCCATCTCCTCAGCAAGCACGAGTTTAGCAACAGCAATTCATCATTGGGAGAAACATTAATATTTTACCTTAGTTACCAAGTGCACCCGTTCAAACTTTTATCTAAAACATTCTTTATCATCTTTTCATTAAGTTCTCAAGAGCTAATGGTTTCTGAGTTCCCGGGGTAAGGATGATGTTCTGAATAATGAAAGCTCATTATTTCTCCACAGAATGCTTGTTAATTCAAATGATGATATTAAAACTATAGTAGCCTTTAGCGCTGGGGTGATTTCTAGCATACTTTATCATGTATCAATATATACTCTGTTTGTCAAAACTGCCCAGGGCTGGGGCTGACATTCTCTCTGGAGGAGTCTAGTGCTTCAAGAGGCACTGAATACACCAAGGTGACAACTTGCAGAGTTTGCGCCTCTAGGAAATGGAAAGATGAAACTTGAAGTGCCACTGTCCCCCTTGATTTCCTTATTAGTATTCATAAAGAGACAGTATCCTCCTCTTTTTCTAGTCCTCACAGGCCTTTCTTTTGAATGAAATAAAAGGCGCACGCACACATAAAAAAATACACATGCACAAGTTTTACATATAAAACATACCCCTTTGTTGCAATTTAAGCAATCCAAAATGTTTTTCTGGAGTTACAGGTACGAATGCCTATTGCTTAGCCACAATCAATTTATTTATTTTTTTTTTTAAGAAAGTACTGATTAAAGATGAGGCAAAGACATTTTTTGCACCCTATTGTTTCTTGCATCTGCCTTTTTCCCCTCACATCTCTCCATATAGCCAGACTATTACCCAGCAGCTTAGCTAGAAGCTCCCTGACATCAGGGCCCATTTTTCAGCTTTGATCACAAAACTACCACAAACATTGCCAAGGCCTCATTCTCCTACCATTATGCCCCCTCAAAGAAAGAAAGAAAAAAAAAAAAAAGGG
>VZTT01026347.1:155498-167261 GCA_013400855.1 Buphagus erythrorhynchus | reverse complement strand
GTCCCTCAGTCAGGACATGGAGGTTTGCCCATGATGCCAGGACAGCACTCCTGGAGGAATCATGCTGTGGGAATGACTGTGGTGGGGGCATGGGCAAGGGGACAGGACAACACGGCCATACAAGTGCAGTTGGTGCCACACATGAGCTGCACTGAGCCTGCCAAGCCCAACAGAGCCACACTGCCCTGGGGGACAGTCCTGGAAGCCCCAACCTCTCCTCAAGCAAACATTCATAAGGTAAAACCTGCAGCAAGGCCAGTAGTGGTGCTGATGTCGAGGTATTTTCACACACACCACTCAGACCACGCTGTTATCCCCTCCCACAGCCCGTGCGTGCACTGGTGACTGAAACCAGGAGCACAGCCTGGGGGCTCCAGGGGTGGACTGCACATGGTTGTGAAATGTGCTTATCAGGAGAAAATGAATTGTGATAGAAAAATAATTGTGTTTCATGCCTTCTGATGGTTTTAAAGAACCCATCAGTACAGGGCAGTATTTGTTTCATCACTTTATGGCAGAAACAAACAGATTTTTCAGTGCAATGTTTGCATGGAAAAAAAAAAAACAAACCAAAAACCACCAACTTGGTTCCTTCACTGATTTTACTCTATTTTAATGACATCCTTACCATTCAAAGTCCAATTGACTGGTAGAAATATGCCTGGTGAGAACAGAGGTAGCGAGAGGGAATAAACCCACATATGCCTCTCAAGCTGTTCCTGCTGCACCTTTCAGTTGGATCTACAGAGCCGCACGAGAGTTGTGAAACACGCAGGATAAACTATTAGTTATTGAGTTCTGTGATAAAGGATACAAACCTGCAGGCACACGTTTGTGCAATTGTGTGTGCATGAGCAGGGATGCTCTACACTTTCCACACACAAACATTCACAGAACACCCCTACCAGACAATTTTATTTTTTTCCCAGCAAATGTCACTGAGACAGCCATTTCCTCTGCAGGGCTGGGAAATACATTTTTCTGTCTTCCATAAATATTTAGTTTGTTTCATGAGAATTTTAGAATTAAGGACTTTGGCATGCTCAGATTTTCCAGGCAAAAGATAGTGAATTTAAGTGGAACACAACATTCCACTTTTGTCCTGAATCTGGACTGCTTCCACTAGCTCCAGACACACCTCAATTTCTTCTAGAAACCCCCCCCCAAAAAAAAACAAAACAAATAAAGTAAAAACAAACAAACCTATCACAAAGTCTTCAGACATTTTTAGCAATCCTAAAAAATGTGAATAAATTAAAAAAATTAAAAAAAAAAAAAACAGGACAATTGCTGTTGACAGAGTGCAACACTGAAAACACTGCTTACGAATCAAGCTAAGGTGGTTCCTGCCACCCCCTTTAGTTTCGGGGTTGAGTCTATATCTATTAACTCCTCTTGGCAAACCTGGCATGCTTGCAATACCGGAAGGGAGTGAAAAGAGGATGTGGATAGTAGAAGGGTGAAGAAACTGTTCCTCAGAAGTTGTGTGGCCAGCACACTTACTAAACCAAACCTGTGATCTAGACTTTACTTGACTACACTCAAGTCCTGAGCTTTCAAAACCTTTTTTCTTCTGTTTTTGAGGAAGACTGGCTGAGTGAAAATCATTCTGAGCAAAGGTTTGTCAAGAGCAAGGCCCTAAGTAGTTCTGTGCTCATTTCTGAGGGTGATTTAATTTGCAGGACAGAATCCTGTGCAGGTGTCCTTTGTGCAATGGCACGCACAGAACCATCACAAAGGAAATGTCTCCAGAACCAGAGCCCAGGGAATCCACCAGTACTGCCCACACAACATCACAGTGAAGAGGAGATTACACATCTTGACTAGTTTCTGGTGTATTCATTCTGAAAGCAGCTTTTGCAGTGACTACCGTAGCACTTCTAATGCCAATTATTTTAAGTAATTAGGAATCACTTACTCAAGGAAAATATTTAGGAGAAACAAGAGTGGAAAATGAAATTTTTTTGCAATTTTTTGCACTCATAAATTTAAGTGATTCATCACCACAGTTAGAACTGTATTTTGTGCAATTCAAAATTCCCAAATTCAGAAGATGCCAGCATCTTGCAAGTCAAGGGGAAAAAAACCAAAAATCAAACAAGGCACTAAATGCCCCAGGACACAAAAATCCAGACAGCTGGCAATACCTCACTGAGAAATTTGCTGGGAGAAGCAGGGACATTAGAAGTACCAAAATGGACAACATAAACAGAAGAAAAATAAAAGTGCAATTAAAAGCCTTTGTAAAGGAAGACATGCTTGGCTAACACCTGAAGCAATGCTTGGCGAGTGGCTGATAACCCTGCAACACTGCATGGTGGCAGCCCTCTGAGAAAAACAGGTGTTTCTGCAGGGGCCAAGACATCAGCCCAGGCTCCCAGCTCCAGGTCTGTACCTGTACAGATCAGGAGCACCCACAGGCAGGTCTATCCCAGCCCCTTTCACGGCAGCCCTGGGCTCCTCCGCTGTGGCACACGCTGGACCAGCAGAACTGGTTCTACACGCCCTGGGAAAAAATGACAGCTTCTCCTCGCAAGCTGCACCGATCATAAAAGGTGGAAGAGGCTTCCATGCGTGCCCAAACCTGCCTCTTTCAAAACACCCAGCGTGGCAGGGCAGGAGCTTCGAGGAGCACTCCTGGCCGCTCGGTGGCTCGGCCTGGCACCCAGCCCCTGCCAGGTCATGGTCCTGCACCCAACCCAGCTGTGCCTCCCTGCTGTGCAGCTGCCTGCCCTGCCTTTGGTGCTGCTTCCTCCTTCCTCCAGCCCTCTCACCCTCCTTCTCTTGGAATATTGGCCTCGCTCCGCAAGCGGGACCAAAGGGTCCAAAGCATGGCAAGGGGCCCAGCCTTGCATTGCCCTGAGGTAAAAGGAGCCAACTGTTTTTTCCTGGAACATGCTCCAAATTTCACACCTTTTCCCCCCACAAATGTGGGAAACAAGCAGCAACCCTTTGTATAAAAGGGTATTTTCACACATGCAGATAAGGCATGTTAATGCACGCTGCACTGCTCTCCCATGTCCTCCCCAAACCTGAACCTTAATCACCTTTGAGAGCCCAATTAAGAAAAAAAAAAAAAACCTCGAACAATAACCCAGGTCTTAAATTGCTGAAAACACCATTCCAACGCATTCTGCCCTATACAAGGCTACCCAAGCTCCTGAAACTCCTTTTAGGCCTCCACAAACCACAGCAGCCAGAGTTACACAAGCACCAGACCAAGACCAAGTGTGCTGGCTGCAGTATCTTTATTGGCATCATTGAAACAGGGAACATGGCAGCAAAGCTCCTGTGCAGCTCAGCAGCCAGGTCAGTTACCTCTCTTCCCACTGCACATTTCAAGTCCAGGCAGGACAGGGAAAAAAAAAAAAAAAGATAAGGGGGGGGGGGGNGGGGGGGGGGTGGAAAAAAAGTCCTACCCTTTGCTCTACCAGATTTCACCTCCACCCACAGTGGAACACGACCTGGGCCTTTTGCAAGCACGTGAAGCTAAAAGCTAGCTTTGGGCTGGGAAGCACAGAAGAAAGGCAAAATGCATTCATATATACATGGTAAGGATGACTAGACAAAGATATAACATTGCTTCATTAAGAGGAAAAAGAAAATAAAAATAAATGAAAGCACCCATGCTGGCAAGCCACCCCACGCTGAACAAACAAACCTCATGGCTGAATTAACCTTTCCAGAAGTACTAGTCTCAAGTCGGAACTTTACTTGAAAGACTTTCTTAAAAAACTAAAGACAAACAAAGGGTATAAGGTAGAGAGAAGCAAACCTTGAAAGCCACAAGGTTTGGGGCCTTAGGCTATTTCTCAATATCCCTCAAAAGTTCCAGGCATTTTGCCAGCACAAAAATCTACCTTCTGGTGCATCTTCATTAAACTTTGCTTACATCCAAACTTACACTTTTACAGTCCTTTGGCTGCTATAGTGGATCATTTAGACATCAGGGGAAAGTCTCCTCCCTAACTTTTGATAGCCATGTTCCCATGAGATTTTGTTTTCTCTCCATTTATCAGTGTCAACAGGGGAAAAAAAAAAAATCAGATAATTTTTACACTTCATAGACAATTTGTTTTTATAAGTCTTCTAAACTCAAAATAAACAGGAGTAGAAACAGTAGCCTCCTGCAAGGGTAGTGGGCGCTTTGAGATTTTTAAATGAAAATGGAAAGTTGTAACTACAATGGGGGAAAAAAAAAAAAAAAATCCACGTACATGGATTTGCCTACCCCTCCCCTGCAACACACAGCATGTGAGCCTGTATAATCTCCTGATATGAAGCATTAGCAAGACCAGACTTCTGAGAGATTTACATAGATGTGACCACAGTATAAGGGATAAGGAAAATATCTACGACACTAAAAACAGCAGTTCTCTCCAATTGAGCAAACTGAGTTAAACAACTGACCAAACTTTGCCAGAGGTGAAAAGGAAACCTACAGGAAGCAATGGCAGGATTCTGACAATAAAAGCCCATTTTGTGTAAAATTTCCACAGAGGTTTCCAGTAATTACTTGGGGTCAGGGGGGTTGTCTTTAAATATGAAGCAAAGATGTCTACATTGGGTCAAAGTTCTCAATTTAAAAAATTCATCACAAGATTTTTCACCAAAATTTGCTCATTAGGGTTTGGTTTTTTTTGTGGGTTGAGGTTTACCATGTAGGATTAAATATGCGGGTTTTTTACGTAAAGACGGAAAATTTTGTTTTCCTTCTAAATCAAATTAACAGTTTTCAGTTCTATAATATATTGAAGTTATATCTCTGAAGAAAAAGCAAATGCGAAGTGATGTTCAAATGAATGAAAAGCAGTTCAGTACAACATCAAGCAAAGTCCACCCTACTTCAGGAAAATTCTATTAATGGCTCACATGAGTTGAAATCAAGAAGAGGCAACTGACAAGCCAATAGTGACCAAATAGACCACTGAAAATTACTTAAGTAAATTCTTGGAAGATGGTATTGAAAATAGTAGGCCAAAGGTGAACAAGTAAGATGAGAAAAGCAGAAGGATGGGTAGTTCAGGAGTTAGAAGCTCTCCAAGAGCAAACAAAAGCAAAAGCAATTACAAAATGGAGATTGCAGCCCCAAGGGACATCTTAAAGCTGATGGGATTGAGGCGATATCATTCATTTACATTGATGCATTTTCTACAATTTGTGGAAGAGATGGGAACTGCAGAAGATATGTAGGGCTCTTACAGAAGGCATTTGTGTTTATGGTTTATGATAAAGGGTTGTGCCACCATTCTCTAAGGATATATGTATAACTAGCATGAGAAGTCTCACTACGTGTTCAGCAAGCCTGAAGTATATTCAGAGCAATTAGAATTTCCAGACCGTTGGAATACTGAGAAGCTAAAGATTAAAAGAGGGAGATCAGGATTTTCCAAGCTGATTAGACATTCAGAAATGTCAGATGTCTCTTTCAAAGCACCTAAGCAGGTAAGGCATGTAATCCTCACTGAAGTCAACAGAGCAAGGTGCCTGGCCCCAAGGCACTTTAGCGATGTTCTCAGGCACCTACTCCAGCCAGAAAGACCTACATCACCCTGCAGATCTGGCTCTGGGTGCTGCAGGTTGGAAATCGAGGACACCCTCTGATGTGTCTACCTTCAGCTAAGAGCGTTTGGGGAAAAAAGGTCTGACAGGTCTGATACACAGAGACTACAGACCAAACAACAAGCAGCTGTAGGAGGTCCCAGGACAGACTGACAATTTTTCTTGCCAGGAAGAAGAGGCTTCTACGGGGCTGGAGGGGACCATGAGCCCCTTCCACCATGTGCAGCCTCATCCCAGGTCACTGGGATCCAGGCACTGCCCTCACCCCTGCCTGCCTTTTACCATGGCTCTCTGAACTGCCCTGCAAGAGGTGCCAGATTGCAGATGATGGCTCCTCTGAATTCAGGTGGCATACGTGCAGCCCAACGAGCCAGGTTTCTCTGGAGCTGTCGGGGCCTGATTTTTGGGAAGGTTACGTAAGTACACGCTCAAGGAGCACCTACGCAGCACAGGAGCTGGCCAACCCCTTCCTCCTCCCTCTGCCTGCTGCAACAGATCAGGCCCACCTGTGGCCTGGAGAGCACCTTCCCAGCCTTTACACAAAGCTTGGCTTGATTTTCACACTGCTTTAAGCCTTGCATGGAGCTGCAGAGGAGAAGAATAAAGCAGAGAGTACATTTGTAGTGAGTGCTGCAGAGTGACCAAGCCACTGTCAGTCTATGTGTAAATATTCTCCCTTAAAGCATATTAGTCCAGCTGTGATAATCCTTATATTAAATATGTACAGCATATAAATACACACTTTAATATTGCTCTTTATTTTTACATTGTTTTCCTGTCTCCTCTCCATTAGTCTGCAGTCCAACCTGTAACAGCAGTGAATATCTCCAGAATCCTGCTCTTTCCCCCGTTTTCCATAGTCATTTCTGTGCTGCCATGAATGCAGCAATTCAAAAGTTCTGCTGCTAAGGTCTAATCATGGTGCCTTAGATAAAGTCTGAACAAATTCCAGTGTAATAAATAACCAAAAGTAGATGAAACAGCTGTATCCCCCTCATTTTTCCTGTCCTATAATGCAGTTGAAATCACAGCCTAATTCTGAGGTAGAGAAAAGCTGATCCAATACAACTGACTGGAAAGATAGCAAAGCATATGTGTATATCAAGTGATTAATTTTCAACATTGATTTTTAAGCATTAATTTCAGGTACTTCAGCAGGAAGAAGCAACTGCCAAGTTCTGTTGATTTATTTTTTTTAATAACTACCTTTTTTTTCCCCTTAAATTACTTCTCTTGGAGTAAGTAAACCACTTTGTAATCTCAATTTTAAAAAATGTATTCTCATCTAAAATTTGGTTAGAAACTACACAAGCTGTAAAGCCCCCAGGTAAGGGATTTAGACTGAAGTGGAACCAATACCTAAACAATAAAATGACAGCAATACAGAAGTTGCAGAGATAAACTTGAAATTCGAAACGTATCTAAACAACAGTTATAGTTTCTAAGCCGTAGACACAATTCCTCACAGCAAGAGGGGAAAAAGGCAAGCTGAAAAATAGCAAAAGGCAACTTGTCAAATGCAAAATAAAAACTTCCCCTAGCTGCTGTTTCTGTATGCTGGGAGCATAAAAATAATATATGAACAGGGAATGTGACAACCAAAGATGGCCTCAATGATTGTTAGAGCTAAGAAAACATTTACTTCTGTGCTTTGTTCAGAAGTGCTGCTGAGTTTACAACGTGTGTCAATGCAACCCCAGCCAAAGTGTAACAGTGTTTTCTTAAAGAATCCAATTAATTTGTTTCTCAAGCCAGTCCATTACATTAAGTCGATTCAATCCTGTTTTGCCCCAGTCTCCCAAAATGCAAAAATTCTATTAAAAAAAAAACAGTCTGATTTAAAAAAAAAATTAACACCAGAACAAATTAGACTTTGATAACTCTATTGGCAAATTCCAGTGTAATGGTTTTTACATGCCATAAGGAGGGAAAAATGAGACTTATTAAATGGGACAGCACACTCAGAGTATGATGCAGTGCCATGCAATGAGGTATCCCATGCATGCATTTTGTTTCCTTTCACTATGAAAAGCAACTGCATGCTACAAGACAGCTTGCCCACCAGCATTCTGGTGAATACAGTAAAATAGATTTTCCTCCCACCTAGCTGGCATTTAGAGTGTTATTCTGTTGTATTCACAGTGCTCAGATATTTCTTCAAGACATCCAGTTCACTGAAGTCTTCCCCAGCATTTCAGACTAAGGTCCATTTTGAACACACCTTCAGAAGAAGCTTATTTTCTGACTTGTTAGAGAAATCACTACATGCAGCTTGGTTACAAAGAGCCTGAACATCTCTTGTTGCTGCTGTTGGAGTCCAGAAAATGATATTTTGACAAGGACTTTGTGACCAAGCAGTTACATTTTGGGGGGTAGCATTCAGTATTTTAACAGTCATTGCTGCCTAAAACTACTCCTGAAAAAAAATCATTTTCTTTAGAGGTTTTATGAATATAAGTGCACGATATAAAAGAAAGTTACCAGAGAATCAAAAGTTATTCTGATACTGGAAGTTACTCAAATGTCTCAGGTTGCCAGAAACATACCCTAGTGTTTGAGAGAAGAACTCAATAGCACTGCTTTACCAGTCAGGCCACATCTGAGTCCTTCTTTCAAGATATTATCAGACATGACAAAAGGGCATCAGAAAATTATTGCAGGAGATAAGCAAACGAGCTGAATTTCTGTGGCCTGCTATCTACAAGATCTTCAGGTCACTGATCTTCAACTATGTTCAGTTTTTTGCCCACTATTACAATATTGTTGAACAACCTCCATTTCAGGGCTTTCAGGTGGCTACCACTTCATTCATTAAATAATTACAGTTAATAACCACCACTCTGAGAGTCCAAATAGCACCAGGAGTCTCAGTGCTTGTGAAATGACATGTAAACCCTACATCTCTATTAAACTGCTGCTGCACCTCAGCAAGTGATCAAAGTGAAGAATGTCTTAACCAGCAGACATTACCATAAAATACCAGCAGATCCCAAATGGCATCACAAGGTGGGCCCAAGCACTACTACTACTACTCACTGCTTCAGTTTTACAGCTCTTCCTAAGAGACAAACCTGCTTCAGGAAAGTGAACTGTGTTGCACGCAAGAAATTTACTGCCCTTTAAACACCCATTTCCAAATTAATTGTCTAGTGCTAAATGCCACTCAAGCTCTGCTGACATTCTTTATCCACCCAAGCCATGGCTTTCTGAGGTTTATAAAGCTAACAGAATAATTTGATTGACTTCCTGCCTATTAATTCAGGGGGCTATACATTATTCAAATTACTAGAGGAGATAAAAGCATTTACTTGATTCTAAACTTCACCCCCATTGCTCTGATGAGACAAGTTCCCTCCCTATAACATTTTAACTTCATTTTCTCTTGCCACTGAAAGATACTTCCAGAGTTACTGCACTGTTCTGAAGCCACAGAAAACTCAGAAGACATTGCAGGGTTGAGGGCTTTTGTTTTTTCAGTCTGAAGCTCAATAAATTCTGAACTTCACTTTAGTTCAATTATTTTTAAGCATTTCAAAACTTCTCTTCTGTGATTTTATGTTCCCTCCTTGCAGAGCAATAAAAGTCCATTAGTCTCCCCTACTGAATGTTTTGTAAGTGTTCTTTATATGAAATCATATCAGACAACTGTACCTTGGCTTATAAAAAAATGTTGACACCTATAAATTATTTAAGTTTATTATTATTATTATTCATGCTGGAACAAATAGCAGGCTTCAAGCCCTTCCTGCTGGAAGGCAGCTCTGCACACATAGCTGTCCCAGGCACCCAAGCACACAAATGCCCAAACACAAAAAAAACTAAATCACATTTCATGGAGCCTATTGAGTTCCTCCACACAGGATTCAAAGGCAGGTGAGGAGGTTTTGGAACAAGTGGGAAAATACTGATAACAGATAATTGCAGGGCTCAGCCAAGACCCCTCCAACACATGTACCTGTAGGCTTGGAGGGTAACAATTTTCAAAGCTCCCAAAACACCTCGAAAACCATTTGCAGAACAATAAGATTAGTTATTAAACATCCCAAAATATCAGGTATTTAAAATGCCCTTTGGCACTTTAGCTCTCTTGTGAATTACTTGGGGATGAAGACACATCAGTATTATTTGTAAAGCTCTGTGCTCTTCAGTACTTTCAGACAGATTCAATCCCTTGGTCTCTGTCACTGCAGCATCTAGAGGAAATGACAGTCCAGAACAGATTTCTGAAACTAGACAAGTCTCTGAGCATTACGATCAACAGGCTGCTACAAGGTACAATTATCTTTGTTTCTCTAGGCCTAAGAATCAAAATCAACTTCACTTAACCCAGTGTAGTCTCACTGATAGATAATTGAGGAAGTGATAACCATCAGGTCCTTTGCCTGGAGAATCAAGTGGTTAGCATGCGCACATCAAGAGACTGATTTAAAAATCAATTAAAACTCTGACATGGGGCAATTTTCTCTCAAGGGATTTCAAACCTGCAAAAGCCAGTGATAGGGATCCCATAGAACAAAGAGCAGCCTGTAGGATGGTGGGGTCTGCAACAGGGACACATCAAGGGATGCACATGGCATTTTGAACAGTTCATGTACTAAACTGAAAGTTGCCAGGCTTCAGTGGCTGAACTGGACACAAGCAAGGTACCCTTAACACAGGCCCCCTTCTTACAGATGGCTTTATGTAAGGATAATGGATGCAGCTTTCTAAAGATCAGACAATCCTATGTCCACTTTAATTAAAATTATTCTTTTAATTAAAAACACTCCGCTAATACTTAGTTAATAAACAGTTAAAAGGCAGGCACTTGAAGATACTTGTGGTTCAAAAAGGAACATCATGGTATTTTTGCAATTTAATCTCCTCCACCAGTGACATCTAGCAAACAAAGCCTAATTACACCAAAACACAAAATCCTCAGGATGAGAGTTATAAGACAGAGACAAATAAAAGGAGATGCTAATACACCCTGCAGCATAATCAAACAAAAAAAAAGATAATATGAAAAGTAACAGTGAATGATAGAAGGATGAGCAAGGATGAGCAATGCAGCAGACAGTAAAAATCATACATAAAGCACAGTCAGGGAGGGAGGAGACACTTAGCACCTCTAACATAGAAATTCTTTGGCAGTCCTGGAAGGAAACTTCCTCAGCCTTAATGTCCCAGCACTGTCCTACACACCTGATCTGCTCGGACCTGAAGCTGACCCATGACAGGTGGTATCAGCTCAAACACCACTCCACAAGTATCTCATACCAGCATGCATGAGCATTGTTTGTGCTAAACTGCAAAAATTCTATAACCAAGCTTCCTCTAAAGAAATTACTGCCTTTCATGGCCGCAGCCATCATACCTACCAGGCTTATCTAGCAACTTCTGGGTAATTTTATACTGAAAAATATGCTTCAATCCAGCGTCTAGTCAATAACAGGAATTAGATCATGCTACTTAAAATTAAAGAAGAAAATACTGGTTAGGAAAAAATGCTTAAAAGTAAATTGTTAGAGTAACTCTACAGCCTTAGAGGCAGTCAGAAGTGGTCAAGCTGGTCACATTAATTTTTTACACATGCATACTTCCATACAACAGGATAACCTGGGGCATGCCTACACATGTATCCTTTTCAAGTGTGGTGGATTGCACAGAAGACCCAAAATTAGCAAGACCACATTCACTCTTCCTCACTTCTTTTTTGTCCTAAATAACATCTTCCAAAATATTTCCTTCTAGCACCTTCACTAGGCAAAATGCAGGTTGCAGCATGCCTTATCTGGAAGCCTAACATTGTGCAGGGTATTTGGTAGAGAAACTGGCTGCAGCTCCTAAAGGAAGAGAAGCCTCTACATTTCCTGGCAGGATTTCCCTATCCAGAAAGCAGTTTCACCACATCCTTGCATGAGTCTCTTATGACTGAACTCCTCTTGTCACAAGAAAGATGGGAAAGACAAAGACTAAATATGAGGAAGCTTTCCCAACCACCTGCATTTCTCTTCTGTTCCTGATGTAACTGCTGGCTTTATGCAAGCGCTACTTCCAGTTAGATTGGATTATTTCCCGTCTCCCAATGCTTCTTTGATTTGGCTAGGAGACTAAAAATCCAGTACTAACACAGCTTTAGTCATTAATCAAGGTAACCTTTTTTTGCTTTCCAAAGTTTCTCATGTTCATCTCTGCATAATTGAGCATTTGCATTTCAGA
>VZTT01026347.1:136303-151272 GCA_013400855.1 Buphagus erythrorhynchus | reverse complement strand
TCAATGGTAGAGTCATAGTTATCCCCAAAAATGCAAGGGACGGGCCCCAAAGAACAAGGGATCCCTGAAGGGGCAACCTGTATTGTTGAGCCATGGAAACACCTAGGAAGGCTGTTCCAGAGTTTTCCACTTTACAATATAAAATTCAATTAAGTAGGAACAGATATTACCCAAAATAAAAATATTCAGCATTGAATGCGTTAAGCTAGTGACTTATTTTAGTTACTGTAGCCACTAAATGCATTTTCAGGTCTCAAGGAAATCCATCCTTTCCACAGCTCTGCTTTGGGGAAGGTAGGAAGTTTCCTGTATGTACATTTTATGTTTCTCCCAATTCCTCCCCTCAGGAGGAAGCATGCAGCCTTCACACACTGCCTGTGCAGGAACACCCATGCAGCCACTCAGTATAAGAAATTAAAGTTACTTACCACATAGCTTCAAATTTCCAGCAAGCTCACCTCTGAAGAACATCTCTGTGCTCCACCACAACACAATCCAGCACATGGCAGTGGGACAGCACTGAGACTTTAAAGGCTCTGAACAGCTTATGGTCTCCTGTCCTCTCTCTTACTGCAAGAGTCCCTCCAGACAGTCAGTAATATGGACCGTGTTTGCTTCCAAAAATGATTCATTCAGGATATTAGTGCACCCTAAAACCACCACAGAGGTCTGCTCTGGAGTTTAGCTCAATGTCACTCCAAGCCACAAAAGAAAAAGGCAACCCATACCAGCAGGAGCACAACAAAGGGAAAAGGAAGTGGAAATTAAAGGAAAGGGAGGAGAAAGAAAAGCCACTAAGTAGCCACAGCTTCTGCCATAACTGCAGCAGCTGATTGCAATGAATGGGAGGCAACTCTGCCTGTCACCTGGGCAGCCTCCACATGCTCACCTGGGGAGGATCTCAGCTCAAATACATCCATTCCTTACTGTCAAATTCATATTTAATCCCCCTAACACCAGGGCAGGGAGCTAAAGCTCTTGTAGCCCCTGAGCAGCACTTTCTAAGAGAAATCAGCATGTTACCTTCCACTACACAGTAAGAAAAAGAAAGAGAAAATAAATGGTGTTATTAGATATGGATTTACTTAAGGAAAATATTTTTAGAATCTGAACAAAACCCTACAGTTCTGTGCTGTGGATGGTGCAATAATGAAAAGTATTATTGGATATAAAGGAAAGTTATGACACTATAATGTAACACAGACAAGTGAGAAGATGTATCAGTCATTATCTAGAATACAGGGGACCCCTGTGGTTTCATTTTTCATTACTAATTTAATGTACTTACAATGCTACATGATAAAAAGTGAGAAGGAACAATAAGAAGCGAACATCATCAGAACAAACCAGGATCTGCAGAATTTGGAGATTTCAATATGTTACTTGAGGAAAAATGTCAAAGATCCCTTGAGAACTGAGTAACATCCATTAACATTCAACAAAATATCTAATAGCAGAAACATAAAAGAAATGTGAAAAGAACATTTTAATAAACACAAATTAGGAAATACACTTCTTTTCATATTATAGCTGTGTTATAGGAAATTATTTCAGACAGAGAAAAAATCATTTAAGCTAAGAAAGGATGCTTTGCAAATGTTAGCTCAGCAATCACACTCCTGTGATTCAAAACAGTTTATTCTGCAATCTCTCATGAAGCCTTATGAACCTCATGAATCCAAGACCCTTAGGATCTCACAGTATATTTTCGTGTAGCCATGTAAAAGACAAATAGTCCTAAGTCCAAGTAAAATGAACTTACACCACAGTAAAATTGGCATGAGAGGATAAGCACACCTTGCATTGTTTGCTGGGAAAATAATTACAAACATACTTTGTGTGTCTTTCTGGGGCAGATTCACCAGGCAGCAGACACAAGCCAAAGACACCTCGAGCTTGGTGGCTGAGCTCAGGTCAAACAGATTTTCAGGACTGGCTAGAATGTACTGTCATAAGGGCCCATTTAGCCACAAGTCAGCTAGTAGCAATACTTTAAAAAAACAATCTGAGGGATAGAGCAGGGAACCCTGACCAAGACCACAGTGAAACAGAGCCATAAGTTGTCTTACAAGTGTGTAGGACACTCAGTATTTTATTTTTTTTTTTGTCCCAAATGAGAGTCACTGGGTATCATAAGTTTTTTAAAAGTCTAAATTAAGGTTTGTGAACTTCTATTTTTGTGAGTGTTTGGCCCTGTATCTCAGAGAATAATATAGTAAACACCAGTAAATTTAGGTGAATTCACAGAGATCTTTTCAGTGATACTTGGGTATCAAATGTTCCACTATGATCTTCCAAATCTTAGCAATGAACAAGAGTGTTTGAACATTGGCTCACAAAATCAAAAATGCAGAAATTCTCAGCAAAAACCAGTATATGACTAGGCAGAAATGCTGCCTACTTGTACCTGTGGAAACTGGCTGGGAAGAGACAGAAGATACTGTGTCTATACAAATTAAGGAAAGATCTATTTTCACCAGTAATATTTCCTTCAAACTAGAAACTTTCCCACAGCTGTTTTGACTAGCTTGTATACCATTGCTGTGTCTGTAAATTATAATTAAGGACTGTGGGCTTGGAGGAAATGAAGGATCTGATTAAAAGTTATGGAAAGGAAGGGGGGGGTAGGTTTTGGGGGGTGCTAATGAGGACATGATCCAGCAATATTGAAAATAAACAGTAAAAATATTTTCAGATGCATAATATTTTCTAATGAAACTAGCTTCTCTTCGTGCTACTCATACTCAGCAAAGAGTTCTTTCTTAATAAAAAGGAACTTTGGGAAGGTTTCCCTAAATTACCCATAGCAGAGGCAAAAGCCATTGTTTTCTTTGATAACTTTGGACATATTATTTGCCACCAATTTATAATGTTGCATTTCACAGCATTTTGGGACACCTGAAGCTTGTAATATTCATGCCGGTAGATGCAAACCATCTGTCTTCTTTTCAAAGAGTGAAGCTTTCACTCAAAAACTCTCCCCCTCCTCTTTCTCACACACTGAGGTAAATTTTCCCCACCTGAGTTTGCTTTTTTTTTTTTTTTCTTTTTTTTGGTTTTATGAGCTGTGTCATCTGTGACTGAATGCCATCAAGCATCACTTAAGCCTGTTTCCACAGTAAGAAAATATTGGAAGTAAAAAACTGCTCAAGAAATGCTTTCTGGTCCCCTTAGTAATGCAGAGCTTGATTTGCAGCTGTGGCGAGCAAGAAAAATTCTGGCTGGAGTCCATGGGAGTTATGTTTGCTCAGCATCCCTGAAAAATCATACTTTGGGTATCTTGGGTTGAAACACACAAAGGGAGGCAGCAGCCTATGTTTTTGAAAATCTAGCCTTATGTGCATTTCAGATTTTCACTCTGGTCTCTCCATTAAAAAAAAAAATTCTCCAGAGGGTTTTACAGTATTCCTATCAGATGTTTGGTATTTAGAGAAGTTGAAGAAAAAAAAATCATGGATTACAATAGAATATTGGGTCCTTTAATTCTCTTGGAAATGCATGTGGAAAAGATAACATTAAATGAATCTCACTGGGCAGTGCATATATTTGGTAAAATCTATTTTAAAGATGGATTTAATTGACAAGCCTATCACTATTTAAAAAAGAATGAAAAACATATGAAACCAGGCATTTTTGTTGAACTATTAAGTGTGAATTCATAGCTGGACATAGTGCCTGTGTATGCACAGTTCATTAACTGCACAGCTATTTGGTCCAAGGCACTTACAGGCTCTTCTGTGGAAATTTGAAGAGAAGGAACCTATGAAATCTTTTGGATTTACAAAGCAGTGAGCAGAGCTTTTTGGTACAGCCAAGTGCTCAGGCTCAGACTAAACTCCCTAAAGTGTGTTTGTAAATCCCCACTAGGTGTGAAGAGAGAAGCTATTGAGGTTCCTCTGGCAACATCTGTGGGACTTTCTGCATCACACAAAGCTTTTGGTTGTGAGTGAAGGGCTAAGCAGCTGACTGACAGCACACAGTAAGATGAGGTTCTTCTTTGTCACCCTAAAAAGGAAAAAAATTGCAGAATTAACACCAGTGAAAAGTCAAGGCTACAAAAGAATCGCATGCTTGTAAGTCAGTAATTAGCAAGTCCTTGGTGTGTGTTTGGAGGGGGGTTGTTTTAAAAGGAAAATATTGTGCTTTGCTTACAGTGCTGGCTTCATCTCCCATGGAGTTCTGGCAAAGGTGCTATCCCACAGGATTTCCTGGCAGTGCACTTTGTGCAGCAGGGGAATCTTCTGGCAGGACACAGAGAGCAGGGAGCAGCAGTTACACTGGAGGAGCAGGCTGAAAAAGGCACTGTCCCACCATCCTGCCTGCCCCTTCCTCACAAAATATATCACTGCAGAGCAAAAACTCTGTAAACAGTAAAAAATGTTCAGCTGTAAAAAGCAGCTTAAACTTTGCCACAACTGCAGGGCTGAGCCCATATTGAGGGAGCTGGAGTAGAGGTAATAGCACAAAATTTGGGTACCACCACTGACCTATGTGAGAGCAGCTTTTCTCCCAGTGGTGTGCCATCAGTATTCCTGGCATATCCAAAACCTGAAAGGGGACAGCCACGGCAGGAAAGCCAGGCCACACTACCAGGCTCTTCTGTAAGGGAGAATGCCATTTTGAGGCAGGGTGCCCTGAGGAAAAGGACCAGGTGCTAGAAATGTGAAACTGCATCTGAACCACCTTGAATGCATAGGCTTTTCATTTTTAAGGCATGCAGCTGATCCTTGCTTTTGAACACATTCCCATCGGTATGGCTGGAAATTGCTAAAGGCAGGTGCCCATCTCCAGACTTTGGGCTGTGCAGACCTGACGTGTTCTTTGTGAGCTGCTCTGTCCCTGTACCCACAGAACAAGCTCTGGACAGGTGTATCATCAGAAATCCCATGCTTAGCTCTCCTCTGATGGAATTTTCAGCACCCTTGTTGCTCAGCTCTTGACAAGATATTTGCTTGTTTACTACATCCATTGTTTCCTTACAGAGACAGCATTCATTTCAACTGTTTCAGAAATACTACATTCATTTGAAGCTGGAGCAACTTCCCCAAAGATTACAGCTAGACCACACATTTACACACAGAAACCAGATTTGTGTTTGGTGTGGATTGTCTGCATGTTTACTACAATGCTCATTTTCTTCTTTGAATAAAAGTGCAGATTTTTTTCCTCTGTTATTTGCCAGTGCTATTAACCAGCCTCATTCTTTCCTTTGGTTGTATAATCTGTGTCCTTCTCTGATCTTCTCCAAAGTAAACAAGTCATTTTTGAGTCCAAGATGCTATGCCAACACCACCACAACCTTGCCTTTGCAATAGATGTGCCATAAGGAGAGGCACTACTGGGTCTCCAAGTGGAGACCCTTTTTGGCAGGGGTAGTTCGGTGCTGCTCTTGGGGATTCACAGCGCTGCTGTTCAGCCTGGCTAAGCTCCTACCCTGACTCCTGAAGCACACGGGGGGGTGCTCAGTGCCCAGGATGACCATTCCACAACAGAGGATGGACTGTCATCCAGGGCAGCGCTGGAGGAGCTGGGGCAGGCAATACCACAGCTCTCTGTCCCTCCTCGCCTATGGTTTGGCAGCCAGGGAGAGAGGAGGAGCTCTCCCCTCCACCACCGACACTGGAATTGGGAGCTGAGTGCTGGGAGCTTGCACACGGGGGCTGCTGGCACATGGGGGGTGAGGAGTGTGCATTGAGTACAGTCCTTTGAGCATGAGTCAGGCAAACTGAGTAGGAGGCTCTGCAGGGGGTTGCACAAGCTGGTTTTAATGGACTTTGTGGAGTCTGAGAGCTGCATAAACACAGCCAGTAATACCTCTGATGTAAAACCCGTGTTGTGAGACAAGAGTCAAATGCTTTTTATTCCCCCAGTACCTTGTTCAAAGCTTTATCAGGCAGATGAATCAGATCTCAGTCTCCTAATTTTTAGCCAAATCTTGCACTGTTCCCCAGTGTGGGCAGAGCAAGAAAGCAGTGTATCAGCTCCTGGATACCCTGCCCTATAGTTTTGTTGGGGTTGGAGGAGCCACCAGAATGCTATTTACTCCCACTGCAGCTACCACGTGCCATGAATGGGCTCACAATTGTAGCAGAAGAGACCTACCCAAGGGAAGAGCATGCAGCTTCCTGGGGCTGATTTGGGAAGTGCTGACAGTTTTCAGTCTGCACCTGCTTCACTGACCGGATATTGGAGTCATGTTGATCAGGTGCAGAGTGATCCCTTCACATTGCTGATAGTCCTCAGACTCCTGAAACCTGAGCAATTTGGGAACTTTCTGGGTGGAACATTCTTCTGGATCCAAGAGGAGACACTGCCAAGAGGCACCACGATGTGCGAGAACAGATGAAATAAAGAGGAATGTTTGTTTCCAGATATTTTTCATGAACAAATGCATTTAAGGGCATATTTTTAACTATGAGAAACTTCTGCTTTGAGCTGTGCCATGTTGCCTGCTCCTACAGTATTCCAGGTGTCCTGTTCATTGATGGTTTTCTTCAAAACTGGGGTTACTCTCTTGCCCCATAGGGGCTCAGCGTGTTGTCTTCCATCAGCATCCTACCAGGCAAAAGCTACATCCTGGGAGAGCTTGAACAATTCAACAAGGCTCGTGGAGGCATATTTCTGGAAGAACAATTAAGGTGTTATTTATGAGACACCATGTGCAGTAGGCAGATTGATGTCCTTTGACACCACTGTTGTGGAGGTTTACTGATAGGGCTTGGTAACACTAATTGAGGTGAAGAAACCTAGTCCTGAACATTGTGGGCAGGCTGAAATGACCAGGGTTTATGGCTCACAGTCTTATTCATTGCCACTTGATTACAATTATGGATGTTAAAAAGGGAAACTAAGGAAGCATTATGCTTATGGATCTCCTTTTGGGGATAGGAATAACAAAAAAGAAAATTTAAATGGTACCACGCAGGTGGGTCTTAAAACAAAAGACATTATTTCCATTAGTAAAATACTCTATTTCTACTCTGTAGACTGATACTGCTATTTGTGTAGCTCAAAGCCACTTGCTCACTTTTTAGATGGATAAAATTCCAATTCATTTCAATTGAAGGATTTCTATTTAAGTGCTTTTGGTATAGTCAGTCTATTAAAATGGGAGGTGTTAATTTTCCAGTAATCACGATACTTGTCTTCCTATCTCTCAGCTGAAAGGACAGCCTCATCCTGCATGGTTAAAATGTAGTAATGCATTTAATGCCAGGCCATGATTTTAGACCTCCAGCTGTTTTACTGGTTGTGTAAGTAAAAATAAGATAATGTTATGCTTGGTAACCATGGTTTTGTAGGCATTCGCATTTTACAAATCACTGCACAGTATGCAAACCATTATATATATTTAAAATGTTTAAAATCAAGACTACTAGGAGTCTACCACTTCCATTATTTAAGAAGGGGGACTGCTAGACTGTGAAGAGTGATATATTCCATCAAGCTACTCAGCAGAGTTATATTATCAGTGCAAATTATGTGAAAATATGTGCTTCAGCGAGACAAGAAAGGAGTATTCCCTGCTATAAAAAGTGCACTGTGGGAAGCTAGATGGAGTCATTGGTTTGGTGTAATATATGAGTAAAATCTTATTTGTTCAAATAATAAAAAAGGAAAAAAACAGAGCACAGAAGGAAAGCAACCATGAAGTACTTGGTTATTCCCTCCATGTACAAAAACCTGTTTCTGCTTCAAACAAAGGAATTGAGACTTATCTCCCACAATTTTATCCAGGTGTAACTACTCATCTGAGCAGAGATCTCCCTGATTTATATGGGCAGGAGCAAAAGCAAAACCAGGGTCAGGAAGAAGCAGCTTATTGATTTGTTCTGTGCACATAGGCAAAAATATTATACATCACCAGCATGATCATAAGCATGTAGTTAAATCCAAGCAAACCTTAACTGGAATATTTCTTTGCAAGAAAACACTGGTTAGTGGAGCTATTGACAGCTGCATTTTCAAGAGCATCTGCTTTCAGAAACAGCAGCCATTCAGAACAAATGTTTCTGAAGGCAGATTGTGCTGCTCTGATTAGGAGTACATGCAAAGATAATGGATAGTGTTCAGCTGCACCTGGAATTGCCTTTAAAGTTCAGTAGGAAATTTGTAGCAGGAGAAGGAAAAAAAATGGCCTCTGCTTCTGATGTAATTTTTCAGAGAATGCACATGTAGTTCTCTGGATAGTATGAGCTCTCAATTTTAATTAAAAAATGGTAAATATTACACACTGCAGTCAGACCTGATTAATCAGGGTGGAGGTGGTGTATGTGTATGTTTGGGAATGAAAGTGCGTTGATTATTAATCAGGGATGCTGTATTTTTTTTTATTATTATTATTTTAGATATTTANAAAAGAGGAAAGAAAGAAAAAAAAAAACAAATTCTTTTTCAAGCTATGGTCTTTGTGTTCTTTGTTCTTTTCATCTTCAGGATCTATTTGGGGTAACTTCAGAGCTCTTTCTTCACCACTGAAAGGAATAGAAACCAACATGTCCACCATCCAATTAAATAAAAACTTTCCACCATTCAATTAAAAGAAAAAATCAACCCAAAATCTGAAGTTTAAGCCAATAACCCATCTTCATGAATGGAAGTAGTAATTAAAACTTTGACTACAGCAAGAAGTTCATATGTGAATGGTGGCAACACTAGCTTTAATAACATCTCCTGATACATGCCCAGAAGGTCCCATAAAACTTACTATAGCCCAAGAGGTCCGCACACGTATGCTGCCAATAGTGCATTCATTACTTGTTTGAAGGAAGATTTCGGCAGTGTAAAGAGCCCATTTGTTTAGCTTTAAATCAGGAAAATTGCTAACTGCTGCTCTTCATCAGAGGAGGAGTTTCAGTCCCATGTCCTGTTCATCTCCCATTTCTTTGGGAAACAAAAGATGGGCAGTATGCATAGAGTTCTCCTGAAACACTCCTGACTCTGGTGCAGTCTGTAGGCAGTCTCCTTCCCCCAGCAAATAATACCTGAAAGGTATTATTTCTTTCCTGAAAGGAAAGAAATGTTTCGTCAGCCTGAGCCAAAAGGGAGAACGAGTGGGTTTAGCCTGACACAGCAAAGTGGGAACAGATAAACTATTTCCATGAGGACAATCCCTAGTGGTCCTACATCACTGGGGTTTTGTTATTTACTTCCCTGGATTAGTGCATTTAACAATCAGGACAAGCATCTTGAAATATTTTTCTTCACAGTAAACAATCTAGAATTGTCACATAAGGACACCCATACATACATCTGAATTCAAATTCTGAAATTCTGACTTTCTTTGTGTTTTGGCCACAAAATCTTAATTTCAAAAATCATACACTATTCATTCTGCTGGGGATGTCCTAGATACACTTTAATAATAATTTTCACACACTACATCTGTGAAAACCTGCTATACAAGAGTTATTTCCTTTTAACAGACATCTAACAACTTTGCTCAACAAATGCACTCACACAGAGCAGGATTTTATCTATATGCTTTACATTCATGAATTCCCTAGAATAATGGGAAACAGCTACTTACATAAACAGGCTCACCTTGCCCACACACACTTTTGTGAACAAGTCTTTCTTCAAAGTAAAACTAATAATTTGTCTTTATACAGTATTTTCAACTAGAAAACAATTTGCTGCTTGTAAAGTAATAGTTATGCCTTTGTGTTTCTTCAGGGTACCACAAATGTTAAGAAAAAAAAAAAGTAGTGTCATTAGAAAAACTTCAACCTCTCTCAGACAAATAACATCTGCTAACAAGATGTCCCTACATTGCAGATGGGCACCCGCTTCCAAATTCAAACTACCATTGTAAAATTTGTGTATATTCACGAGTTAATGGAAATGTGGTCTTCTGTGTCTGTTTAAACTTCAGTGGGGATCACTTGAGGTTGCACAGGTTTCCATCTGATGAAACAATGTGGTTGCACCATGTTGTTCTTGCTGTGCTCCAGAGTTAAATGTTTTTGTGTGCCTGAAGAAAGTGAGAAATAAAAACATGTGCACCATTTCAGAGACCATAAAGATATGTCTGAGATATGAGGGACTCAAATTTGTTCAATATTTTACTGGCCTACAGCTCATCACTGGTAATCAGACTGGCTTATGCCATCAATCTCCTTAATTAAGAAAAATAAGATTAAAAGGCTGGTTTATCTTCCTGAGTTCTCATGCTAGGGTATCTAGGCAACATTCAGAGTCCCCAGGGAATCTTTGAGGTCTCCTTCAAGGCTGCTGAAGATGAAGGACCTCTTCAGCTCAACAGCCTTCTACATTTGGAGGAGTACCTGTGGACAAGTCACAAATTAATTTCATGGCATCATGGAATACCCAGTTGGAAGGCACCTCAAGGATCATCTGGTCCAATCTTTCTTGGCAAAAGCAGTCTACACAAGACAGCTGAGCACTCTGTTCTGCTGAATCTTAAAAGTGACCAGTGTTGGGGAATCCACCACTTCTCTGGTAGATTATTCCAGTGGCTGATTGTCCTCATAGTAAAAAAATTTTCCTCTTGTACCTAATGGGAACTCCCTAGGAATAATTTATACCCATGACCCATCATCTTTCCATGTGACTCCTTGTAAAAAGTGAGTCTCAATCATTGTAGCCACTGGAACATGGTGATAACATTTCTCTGATTACTCCTCTGAAGCTAATACAAGGCATACCACTTATATAGGGTTCAAGAAAGACAGGAAAACCACTTTCTCCTCTGCTGGAGCATGATGTGAATTTGTTACAAAAAGGTTCTTCTGCACAGGTTTCTGCAGACAAAAGGGCAAGCCAGGCTGAACCTCCCTGGGTTATATCTGCACCATGGGTCTCAGTGGGAGATGAAGGGGTGGAAATACCGCCTGATGTTCCTGAAAAGGGGACCTAAAGGGATACCTGTCCCCAGGCTAGCCTCCACTCCAAGGACATTTCTAACTGTCTCAGAAATAGTGAGAGTATGAATGTGATCGATGTACAAAGACAAGTTCACTTTACATGCAACAACAGGACAGGGGCATGATGTAAGCTTTCCTCACCACTGGACATCCTGTTTGCTCTGGGATGGCACAACACAGTGCAGCAGCAATAAAGTCTGGTGATGACACCTCCAGCAGTGGTTGGGTATCCCTCATGGCTCTGATTTCCTGGGGGCACATAAGGTCACCCTGTGGATAGGCATATCTGTCCTCTCATATTGCACAGTCACTTTTGAACCTGTTTGCATTGGTTCAGCCAAGCCAAGAGGTAGAGTAAGTGTCCCTACAAGTTTTATGAAAAGAAGTGGACAAAAAGGTGCAAGAACTTCTTAGTGCCAATAAAAGGAAAAGCTGATGATCTTTGTCTCAGCCAGCAGAGGATCCACACAGAAAGGAGCTATGGGAAGCTATTTGAGGAGAACTCTACTGTGCAGCTGACTGAGCACTGGAACAGATTTTCCACAGAGAAACTCTGGAGTCTCCCTCGCTGGAAATATTCAAGAGCTGTCTGGATGCAATCCTGTGCAACGTGCTCCAGGATCACCCTGCAGGGAGGTTGGACCAGATGATCCACTGCAGTCCCTTCCAACTTCACCCATTCTGTGAAACCAGACTTCATTACTTCCAATGCTCATGGAACTATTTGTTTAATAGGTTTTTTATTCATAAAGGATTCCTACGGAAAAGATGAATGCCAAAGAAACCCTTCTTTTGCAACATCTTTATGAAATCTTCACAATGGATGATTGTATTTTTTAATGCACTCACATTCAACAATTTTGGATCCTATGTGTAATATCTTCCCATCACTCTGGAGACTTGTAGCTTTTTAACTTTGGCTGTTGCTAATCCATCAGCTGTCTGAAGCAGTCAGCTCTGATTTTTATTTTTTTTTGTGTCTTCAGTGCTAACAACTGGATCTGTTCTAAATACTGAGATTTACCAGACACAAGCAGGGATGCAGAAGAAACATGGTATTTTTAAACATATTGTTATTATTAATAATACCACCACCATAATCATTATTATTAGCATTATCATCATAGAGTAAATCCAACACCATGAAACCCATATTATGCATAAATACAGGAAATGAACATACCACAGAAGACTAATGCCCTAATGGCCTTGTAGTTCCCTACTCCACTTCTCTCCCTAAGGAAAAAATGTTCTAATACAGAAAGGAAAAGGGCAGGAGAATGCTTTTACCTGGATATTAGGTCCTGGTATCCCACAATGCTGGAAAGAATTTTCTGGGCAAGGAGGATGGAGCTGAAGATCAGTTGGTTTATGTGAGAGGATTCCCAGGCAGTTTGGAAATGTCCTCACCCAAAGTACTTTCTGTGTAAAAAGTTTATGGCCAGAACCAGTGGCATCTTTTTACTCTGTATCAATTTTGAGCTTTTTTTTTACAAAAGATGAGGAAGAGGTAGATGTGTGTCCTGAATAAATCACAATGTGAGTCTTCAAATAGATCATATAATGAGCTCCACACTTTTCAGATACACCCACATTTTCCTGTGTAGATCACGAAACCCACAACAGGAGTTAATTTTAACCCTCTGCCAGAACTCACCTGGCATGCCCAGCAGAACACCCTGCGGTCCCTCAGGCACAGGAGTCCCCTGGGGTAAGGCAATTTTTAGCCAGAGAAAGCTCAGCAAAAGTATTCAAATAGCACAGACCTGCTCAGGGGAACACCTTGCTCTTTGCCTGGAAGGCTCTTGGGAGACACAGCTAACTGGGTGAGTGAGAGTTACCTCATTCCTGATCTGGGAAAGATTTTCTAATAAGTGGGAACCAGCACGAGCTATGTGGTGATAGCAATGAGACCTTGGCAGGCTTGAGCAGGTCCCTCGCTGTCACACATGCCCTGGTCAGCAGGGACTGGATCACTCACTGCAGCCTCTCACAGCACATAAACCACGGGTCTCCACCTCCCCAGTCACATCCTCACTCTCCCCCCCAGCCCCTGAAGCACTTTTGCCGACTCTGACCTCAGGAGCATCCCTGATGTGAGGTTTGTGAGGAAACCAACCAAGGCTGCAGAACAGCATGGTGGCAACTGACCAGACATTTACGTGGCATTTTAGGGAGCTGCAGAGATCTCACCTTTCAGCATCTCACTTTTGGCACGAAACCACACCTGGTGACATTGCTGAAGCTGATCAGCAGTATTTGGATGCCAGGGCTGGTCTGTGCTCCACCACTCTCACACCACCAAGGCTGCAAGATGTAATTGTGGGGACACTGCCCACCCCTCAGCCGTTACCACCTTCAAACCACAAGGCATCAGAAAATGCTCTCTCAGATGAATCCTTGGTGAAGGCATCACCATTCACTGAAGATGGTTTAATAACAGATTTTCCTCACAGCATTCTGGTGTATTCTACTTTTTACTCATTTGGCAGTTCAGGCTATTCTGTAAGGCTTTCTGTAAATGTCACCACCAGGTATCATTTCAAGCAAAGGTTTCACCACTCCATCTTTTGGACCAATCTTCTTCTGGAGCACTGTGGGCAGCTGGGGGGGGGCTCTGGGGGAGGTTGCCAGCACCCACCCACAGGCTGCAGAACCAGAGCTCTGCAAGACAGTGCCTGTCTGTGAGGTGCTGTTGTGGGTTTCTCACCAGATAAGTGGATTATTACCCTGGCTTGCAGCTGCTCCACAGAAATAGGTCAGCCTCAGGAATAAGCTTTTCTTTCCCCTATTTGGCATCAGAAGCATCCAAGAGGAAAAGGGGCTGCTTACAGGATCCTTGTCCAGGGACCATTAAACTCCTGAACAACGGGTCTCCTCTGTCAGTGTCTCCTAAAGAGGGAAATGTTCTTAAAGTCAGCACCTGTGGTTTTCCTTGCATTAGATATAGATATGTATCCCACAGTGGTAAGATATTTTCTGCATCTATACTTGCTCAGCCTTTGTTGAGGAAGCATGAGGGTAGCACTGATGACAGATCTGAAAAAATAGGAGAGAAAGAAGTAGAGCCTGAACATGGCTTTGCCTTTCTCAAAGGTGACTCTGAAGCAAAAGAGCAACCCCAAGCAGGTTGGGAGGAGGCTGTTTTGGCCCACACTGAGCCACTGTGAGCTGTGAGGGCTGAAGCACTCTGAAAAAGCTATTGCCCACTGTGGTATTCCTGCAGCTTCCCAAGTGAATCCTGCAACAAGCCAACAATATCATTTTCTTCTGGTTTTTTTTGTTTTTTTTCCAATCCACCAGCACAGTAACTGCAGATAACGTCCCAACACCCACCACCTCCCATCTCTCTTTGCCCTCCACATATTTGCACTTTGAAAGTGTGCTTAGCACAGTGGGCTTGCAGATTGAAGTAAAAGGGAGCTGCAGTGTAACATCAGCAATGCAAACTTTAGATCTAAGCATCATGTCAGCCGTGCCTACCATCAGTAAAAGAAAAAAAAACCCAACCTGTAGAACTGGCAAGAAGAGCAAAACGAAGTATTGAAATTAAAGATATGCAACTTAGCTTTGATATGAATATTTCTCCATCCCTCACACCCTTTTCATGCCTTATAACTCAGCTGATGACTTTGCAGCAGAGAAAGCTTTTTAAGCTTTTATTATTGCATTTTTCTTTTCCCTTACCCTCTGCCAATCTGGAGTGCCTTTAAAATTACTGAAAAATATTAGGATAAAAGCCTTTATCTGTTACATTTGGTATGGTTGCAGAAAGACACAGGGAAAGCCTTACAGGAAATATTCTTCTTATAGGAATTCTAGACCAGGAAATCAGGGTGATTTCCCATTTTTGGAGAGCATGCCCAAATAAGCCCTTTTTGCACAGTTAGTTCCCACAGGCACTTACGCTGGAAGGGCCTCATTGTCAGCTGGTGTAAACTGGCTCCACTCTGAATTCTTAAGGAGCTAATCCAGTTTTCCTCTGCTCAGGATGCTCACCCCACATACCTGAGCTGCTCTGTGTGAACAGAGACACTCTACACATCATTTTCCCCAGTGAAACCACACAGGAGGCAGAGGCTG